>CAWUFW010008969.1:577500-831389 GCA_963921515.1 Calotriton arnoldi
TATTTAAACTTTGGCACAGGTGATTGGATTTCTTTTTCTAGTGCCACAACATCCTTCAGGCACAACAAAGCATTTTATGAATACTTTGTATTCAATATTATCCAGCTCCTATGGAACCAGGCCTCTGGGCGCTTCACAACAGAGGCTTCTTGTGGCATTGTCCTTCACTTCAGGTAGCCGCTTCTCTGTATTGTTTGGTATATTTAGTGTTGGGTCACCTTCCACTCCAGTGCTTGTCACCCCAGTGTTATTCTCGGCTACGAGATGACTGTCTCCTCTGGTATGAGCAGGATGCAAGTTCTAAAAAGATTAGTTAAGGGAGTAAAATTTTTTGCCAATAGACCTGTTTCAGACTCCTGGTTTTTGTCTGTCTCCCTCCTGAACTTGCCTCTACTTCAATAGAAGGCTATGGGGGAAATACATTCTCACCATTACATTTTTTAGAATCTCCCTCTTTCCTCTTCTAAAATGTTGACATGTATGGTAATGATGCCACATGCGGTAAAACAATGTTGCAGGAAGGAACTTCACATCTCTAGAATAGCCTTCATGTAAAAGGGATTGACCTACTTTATCGCCTCTGCTTACGGCTTCCAGACCATGACAACATTCACATGGGCCCTGCCACCTGTTGAGCGTGGTGTAACCTTCCGCGTTAGAGCGTGACGCCGTCCATGGGACGGCATGAGCTGTGAAGTGCTGGTGCTCAGTGGTGGCCGACAGGGAATGGAGGTAGCCAGGAGGCTGGGAGTTTGAAAAAAACACTTACCTTTAAAACAGCCACCATCTCTCCATCTCGTTGCCGCTCTTCTTAGGTCCCAACCAGGAACCACCCAGGCTCCCCATAGCCAATCATGTGATTGGTCTGGGCACCGTGGTTCGGCGCTCAGACAGGAACAGGGTGCATGTTCCTCACCAGGCTGCGAATTACAGCCTGGTGGGGAAATGCAAAGTGCCCATGACTGTTTGGGGGCCAAGCAGTCATGCACACTTGGAGTGTGCAAACCACTCCCCCTGTGACCCCAGCCCAGCCCCGCCCTTACACAGCCCCATAGCAAAGAAAAATAAAATGATAATAAGGAGGTTATTGAAATTTTTTTTTTCTGCTCTGCAAAAAGTGGGGCGACGCTGCCCCTGCTGGTGCTCTGGTATTTTAGGAGGGTGAGCTGTAGGCCCTGACCAGTTGATGATTCCTCCTTGGTATGTCCCTGGGTACCCATTATTTACACAAGGACACAAGGACCAAGCCACCTATTCTGTTTTAGGCATGCTTCTCAGTGCGAGTGGCGTTACTGTTGTTTTGTTTCCCTGTTGTATGCTGCCCCCTGGCGGCCACCGTGTGCATGTCTACAGATTACAAACCACTCTCTTTCATGTGCGAGGGATGCCATGATTGTTTGAGGAAAAAATATTTATCAAAGCAAAAACCACAAATGTTAGCAATTCGTTGACCTAAGATTAGAGCTGTCGCTCTCTCTCTTCCATGCAGAGCAAAAAATCACCCCCTCGAATTGAGGATGTGGTGTAATGGCGGGAGCTGCCGACTTTGGAACTGGCGGACGGTGTTCAAATCTCGGTGTCAGCCCAACAACCTGTGATTCTGGGCAAACCACTAAATCTCCCTGTGCCTACAAATAAATATGAATGTGTCCTTGTGTAATGTAATTGGTGCTCCATTACCTTGGGGTCGAGTTTGCGCACCTGTTTGCAAACTTGCATGTTTTTAAGAGCACACCTTGTTTGCACATACCATTTATCTGTCTGTACAGTACAACGTTTATGGAATCATATTATAGAAATAAGGCAATTATGTATGAAAAATAAATACATTGAATAGGAAACTTGCTCCAAATATATTGTCGTCTGAAATAATGGAATGGCTATTTTACCAATCTTCTGATTGCTATACAATTTCACCCGCACCATGTTGCAATTACACGTTTATTGCATGCAATGGGAAAAATAACAGGCGGGGAAGGGGTTAAATTAGTGCATCTGTTTTTGCATGTTTTGCCCATTAATCACACAGCCCATGTTTGTCACATGGAACAGTGTCCTGTCTAGTAATCCCAGATGTAGTACAACTGTGCCACTTGTAATGACGTTCCAGATGAAGACGGGTGTTCTCCACATATGCCTAAAATATTCCCTCGTTTCTACTAGAGTGTGCGAAAAAAACTCATTTTCTCCTGAGTTTTAAACTAGGTGGATGTTAGCAATAGTCCAAGTGTGCACATAAAGATTGTACTCGTAAATGCCCTTTGTGAATTCCCAAAGTCGTAAACTTAGATGTTTGGTCTAAGTTTAGACCAAACGTCTAAGCTTACCTTTGTGAATCGAGCCGAAAGTGTTTGAAAAAAAACATGCAACTTGAAACCTTTAGTCCAATCACCATTCTCCAGGTAGAGACTCAGTCCAAACATTACTGGGAATTCAGAACCAGCTCAGGAACCAACCGGTTACTATATTTGAAATGAGCTAGATGGAATAGTGGGCCTGCTCAGAAGTGGAAGTGAAACCTTAGGTATTTTTGGGCCTGCTGTTCTGTCCCATGTGGCAAATACAGTTTTCTGGCTATTGCCCATGGTTAATTCAGTTTTTATGTTTTCATTGTTTTCATTCATTTAATTATGTTTTCATTGGCCTGTTGATTATTAGAAGAGCCCCCTGCACTTCTTGGTGAGAGTTTTCATCACATTTCTAGCCAATCCTTCTGTCGTACGGTGAAGAGCCGACATCACACAGTTGAACAAAAGTTGAGCTGGCAACCCGTCCACAGTGTGGCAGTGCTTAATTTGAGCCGGTGCTGAGCACCGGCACTTAATTGGTTTCCGGTGCTCGGCACCGGCACCTAATTGTCAACAACACACTTAGGACAGTCTGCCACATGGTGGTGCTGCTCATGTAACTTAGAGATGAGCAGTATAGCAGTTGTTTAGGAAAATAATATACATTAAAAAATTGCTAATACCTGCCTCCCCAGCCATTCCTTTAGCTTTGGGGACCTGGAATAATCTGAACTGCCGCATTTACATGCGAGAGAGATGGTTAGTAGTTGTCTTGGCAGTGATGACAAGGACGATGGGTGGTGCAAGCTGCAGTGGCCTCCTGGTCAGAGCCCTGGCACTTAATATTTTACAAATTAAGCACTGCAGCGTGGGCTTCCATCTTGTGTTGGAGGCCCTGCACAGCTAATATCCATATCTGGGTATGATACCTACCTAGGAGACTGGAGACAGCCTTAGAAGATGTTGTGAGTTTTTTTGTTGGTGGGGTGGTTGGAGGCGGATACACATTCCTCAAACTGTGTTCAACACAAAGCATGTTCCCTCAAACACCCACCCCTTCAATGCACACAGTGATATTCTTCTATGAATTAGCAGGTCTTCACTTCAATCAATCAATCGTTTATTGTAAAAAAGTTTTATTGAAAAAAGTAAAAATAGTTCACACATCATAAACAACTGAGTTTAAACTACATGGATTATTTATGATATGAATTAATGATAAGACAACCTATTTTTATGACATATTTACACATTTAAGCATGTTCTGTTCGCTGGTGATGCTTGCTAACAATGGACACACAATGCACTTTTTAGGCCTTAGTGTCACTCATGGAGCAGACATAACTAAAATAACGTCCCACTTGAGATCTAAGTGCAATAGACATATTAATAAACATCATGAGAAGGGATTCAATGTTGCCATGTTGATATTCAGTTTGAGATAGATTTAAATCTAAAAGAGAAAATACACTATATTGGAGTTCTTATATTCTAAATAATGCAGCCGTATATGATCATATGCCTCCCAGTTATTCTCTTGTGCAGAGTCTCCTAAAGTTTGAGGAACAGATCCGAACGGGCTAAAGCCCGAGACAAAGCACCACCGGGTTAAAATTCATAGACCGTTTGAGGTGCTGTACAGAGCAGGAGCACTTGTTTCTCAGGCCTTCTTGGTCAAAAATAATACTGCAGTTAATATTGTGTTAGAAAACAGGGGAAAAGATTTGTCATCATATTACTGTTCGGATTCAAATGAGTTGCAAACGAAGGCATGGAACGCTCACAACTGGGGGCCTTGAATCCTAAAAAGTACGGACTTGGGCAGTCATATTTGGCTCTGTTCTTTACTTGTATACAATCAACCAAATAGTGGGGCACAGTTCCAACTTGGTATCGCCCAAGACAACCCAATGCAGATTGAGTTCATTTGTATAATGCAGATTGTGCTATTGTGTGTTGTATTTGCCCCTTTGTCACTCTGCTGCACTCTGTTTCGTATTCTGCAGACTGTGTACCCAGCAGAAGAGGCAGTTACTGGGTGCCTAGCTTAAGATGCAGTTACTATGTGCCTAGCATAAGAGGCAGCTATTGTGTGCCTAGCACGAGATGTGGGTACTGTGTGCCTAGCATTAAGATGCAGTTACTGTGTGCCTAGCATAAGATGCAGTTACTGTGTGCCTAGCATAGGATGCAGTTAGTGTGTGCCTAGCATAGTTTGCACCTTCTGTGGGCCAAGCATAGGATGCAGTTACTGTGTGTCTAGCATAAGATGCAGTTACCACATCTCCAGCACAAAACGCAGTTACTGTGGAACTAGCAAAAGATGCAGTTACTGTGCATCTAGAATAAGATGTAGTAACTGTGTGCCTAACATAAGATGCACTTACTGTGTGATTAGCATAATATACACTTACTGTGTGCCTAGCACAAGATGCAGTTAATGTGTGCCTCGCACAAAATGCAGTTACTCTGTGCCTAGCATAAGATGCAGTTATTCTATGCCTAGCATAAGATTCAAGACCGTGTGTCTAGCATAAGGTGCAGTTTCTGTGTGCCTAACATACTATTCAGTTACTGTGTGCCTAGCATAGTTTGCAGCTACTGTGTGCCAAGCATAGGATGCAATTACTCTGTGCCTAGCATTCTTTTCAGCTACTGTGTGCCTAGCATTCTTTTCAGTTATTGTGTGCCTAACATAAAATGCAGTTACTGTGTGCCTAGCATAAGATGCAGTTACAGCGTGTCTAGCATAAGATGCAGTTACTGCGTGCTTAGTACAAGATGCAGTTACTTTGTGCCAAGTATAAGTTGCAATTACTGTGTGCTTGGTATAAGATGTAGTTACCTCGTGCCTAGCACAAGATGCAGTTACTGTGTGCCTAGCATAATATGCAGTTCCTGTGTGCCTAGCTAACAATGTAGTTACTGTGTTCTTAGCATAGTTTGCAGCTACTTTTTGCCCAGCTACATTTTGCCTAGCATAAGATGCAGTTACTGTGAGCCTATTACAAGATGCAGTTACTGTGTGTCAAGCATAAGATGGAGTTACTGAGTGCCTAGCATAAGATACAGTTACTGTGTGCCAAGCATAGGAAGCAGTACTACGTGTCTAACATATGATGCAGTTACTGTGTGCCAAGTATAAGACGCAGTTGCTGTGTGCCTAGCATAGGATGCAGTTACTGAGTGCCTAGCATAAGATGCATTATTGTGTGCCTAGCATAAGATGCAGTTCCTGTTTGCCTAGCATAAAATTCAGCTACTTTGTGGCAAGTACAAGATGCAGTTACTGCGTGCCTAGTATAAGATGCCATTCCTGGGTGCTTTGTATAAGATGCGCTTACAGTGTGCCAAGTATAAGATGCAGTTACTGTGTGCCTAGTATAAGGTGCAGTTACTGTGTGCCTAGCATAAGATGCATTAACTGTGTGACTAGCATAATGTAGTTACTGTGTGCCTAGCACAAGTTGCAGTTACTGTGTGACTAGTATAAGGTGCAGTTACTGTGTGCCTAGCATACAATGCATTTACTGTGTGACTAGCATAATATAGTTACTGTGTGCCTAGCACAAGATGCAGTTACTGTGTGCCTAGCACAAGATGCAGTTACTCAGTGCCTAGCATAAGATGCAGTTACTGTGTGCCTAGCATATGATTCGGTTACTGTGTGCCTAGCATAAAATGCAGTTACTGTGTGCCTAGTATAAGGTACAGTTACTGCGTGCATAGCATAAGATGTAGTTACTGTGTGCGCAGCATAAGATGCAGTTACTGTGTGCCTAGCATAATGTTCAGTTACTGTGTGTCTGGTATAAAATGCAGTTAATCTCTGTCAAGTATAAGATGCTGTTACTCTGTGTCCAGTTTAAGATGCAGTTACTGTGTGCCTAGTGTAAGGTGTTGCTACCGTGTGCCTAACATAAGATGCAGTTACTGTGTGCCTATCATAAGGTGTTGTTACTTTATGCCGAGTATATAATGCTGTTACTGTGTGCTAGCACAAGATGCAGTTGTGGTGTGCCTAGCATAAGATGCAGTTAGTCTGTGCCAAGTATGAGATGCAGTTACTGTGTGCTTAGTATACGGTTTAGCTACTGTGTGCCAAGCATAGTATGTAGTTACTATGTGCCTAGCACAAGATGCAGTTACTCTCTGCTTAGCATAAGATGCAGCTACTGTATGTCTAGCATAGGATGCAGTTGTTGTAAATGTTGGACTGTAGTTGCATGAATTCCTTACATACCATTTTGTTCCAGGTCTCCCTCTGTACCCTCCCTCACCCCCCTTCGTTCAGTCCCTCTGAGCTTCTGGACCCTCCTTGGTGGAGTCTGTGCTGCAGAAAGCTGGGCTTCTGATGTCCTCAGCTCATAAATATCTCAGGATCCACCAATCATTGATGGTATTTTTCCGAGTCAGGAGTATCCGGATACCAGGGCCCACCACTGCAGTTATTGGTAGTCAGGGCTTTAGGTGGGCCGGGTTCCTCCGGGTCTAATGCCCCATAGTAATTAACAACGGATGTTGAAACAGCTCCCTATTAGCCTCTGTGTTCATATACTTAACAATACTGGCAAATAACACTCATCAATTTCTAAACAATGAATGTAAAACACATTATTCTAATCCATTTAAGCAATTATATTTCCCATTTTAACTAATCTTGCATTCCTTAGTAATGTTAGCCCTCTCCAGGATATTGTGTTTCTGTGTTTGTTTGAGCGGCATATTACTCTTGTATAGGGTGTACTTTAAATCAATTCCAGGTGTTTATAATGGGCCACGATTGAGAGCTCTGGAGTTGAAACTGAAGGTAGGACTAGGTCTCCACAGTACATGCCAATGGGTCACAAAGGTGTTCAGAATACATTGTCATCCAGTCATTGGCCTCTCTGCAGAATGCACAGGCCAATAGTTGTGTATTCTAGATCTAATTGTGATTCAGTGCAAATGTGGGTGAAGGAGGTACTCAGTTGTCAAACTACTTACAAGGCAAAAAGAAAAGAAAACTCAGAACTTACTTGTGTGTTTGAGGGTGGGGAAGTGAATGAGATGTGAGGAAGTGCATTCGGAAGAGAGTGAAAAGAGGGTGCAGAAGAGGAAAGAGATGAGGTGTAAGATATGCAGAAGGACAAGATGTAGAGAGGAAAACAGCATATATGTCTAACAAAGTGAATTGACACACTCTTAACACCGCTACTCCTTTCACAAAACCAGTCATATTTAATTAACAGTCTCGTAATTTTAGAATTTAAACACTTTTAATATTATTTAGAACAAAATCATCATTGTTACTCATTTATCTTAAATAGATAACACAGATCGACAAAGCCATCAGTCCTGGTTGGTTTTAGGTTAAGTCATGTTGTGTTATATATGTGGATGCAATCAAAAAAAGCTCAGAGGAACCAACATATCTGTCGGATGGCACATCATGGGAATCAGAGTAATTTAGTTTACTTGTTTAAGCCACTCCCTTAAATACATAGGTCATGCACCTTTTGAACCCCCACCCCCCCAAATGTTTTTCATCTCCTTTAAAGCCCTGGTGACAGTACCAGGTCAATTGGGAACTGATCTTTTAGGGCTAGTGTTTCACTGTGACTTTAAAAGTGAATATGTTGAGCGAGCAGGAAGGTTCATTTGGCTCCATAATAAGGACAACTTCCTCCAGTAAATAAGATGCCCTTGTCAGGGGTGTGAAGGCTCACTGCCCTCTGCTGCTCATCTGGCTGAAGAGGATGGACATAGCACCCTGTAGGTGCTGTAGCTGAGGAGGAAAGATATAGACACCCTACAGGTTTTGTGGCTGAAAAGGATGGATATAGCACCCTACAGGTTCTGTGGCTGAGGAGGATGGATATAGGCACTGTCCAAGTTCTGTGGCTGAGGAGAATGGATGTAGGCACTCTACAGCTTCTTGGCTGAGAGGGTCAGTGCAGGCTCACTGCCTTCTTGTGATCCTCTGGCTGAGGAGGATGGATATAGGTGCCCCTACAGGCTCTGTGGATGAGGAGGATGGATATAGACACCCTACAGGTTTTTTGGAGGAGAGGGACAGTGCAGGCTCACCTGCTATTGTTGGTTATAATTTTTCACCTCTATCACCTGTGTCTCAATGTGTTTGTTAGTCAAGTGAACTTCAAACACTATTGATCTCATTCTTTTGGACGTTTAACCCTGTCATGGTCCAGGATATAATATTATGCATTTGGTATTAGTTATTTCCCATCTCTTACATTTAGATTCAGACAAGACTCAGTTTGGACACATGCACTTGTGTGTATCGCCCTGTTTATTCCATTACACTATTTTGGGGTACCTGTAGTTCTATTCGCTTTTCAAAGAAACAAATGTTTTTTTACCAATTAGATTGCGTCTAGTGTTTATTTCTGGCCTCATCAATATAATATAGCACTTTGGAAAGAATATACATCCGAGCAGTCCAGCACTGGAGCACAGGATGGCAAACACCTCTACGGCCACCATGTACTTCCCCCGTGTACTCAGGTACGCCGGGATGAAGGAGATCCACACACTGACAAACACCAGCATACTGAAGGTGATCAGCTTGGCCTCGTTGAAGCTTCCGGGCAGGTTCCTTGAGAGAAAGGCCACAATAAAGCTGACTGTGGCGAGGAGGCCCATGTATCCCAGCATGCAGTAGAAGAAGATGGCACCCCCTTCATTACACTCAACAATCATTTTGTCCTTATAAGACACAATGTTTAGCTCTGCAAAAGGAGGTGATCTCACCAGCCAAACAACACAGATAACAACTTGCATCAAAGAAGAGATGAAGACTGTGCATGTTGGTGTCTTTGATCCCAGCCACTTCCTTGCAGAGCTGCTGGGATTTGTTGCCTTGAAGACAATGACAACTACTATAGTTTTAGCCAAAACAGAGGCGACGCTGACAGAAAATATCACCCCAAAGACTGTCTGTCGGAGCATGCAGGTGAGCTTGTGAGGGCGACAGACAAATATAATTGAGCAGAGGAAGCAGAGCATGAGGGAGGCGAGAAGAAGGTAACTGAGTCCACGGTTGTTGGCTTTGACGATGGGAGTGTCTCTGTATTTAATGAAGACTCCAAGGACCAAAGAAGTGATGAAAGTCAAGAAGGCAGCAAATATGGTGAGGGTGAGTCCCAGGGGCTCTTCAAACGAGAGGAATTCAGTCACTTTTATGATGCAGTGATCATGTTTTTCATTGGACCATTTGTCATCAGGACATTTCATACATTCATCACTGCCTGAAGAAATAATAAAATGATGTTATGTTTGGAGACAGTCTCTGTCTATGGAGTAGACCACATTGTAATTGCAGGGGAACTGTCAATAATGCATTTCAGCAGTACATAATTACTCACATAAGAACCTAGAACATTGAAATGGTGGCAACCAATGTGTTATTCATTTAGTGTAAGAATGATTCCAGGAGGGCTAGGTCCATGCCAGATTGTGTTGATAACCACTGACAGTGTGAATAATTTCCTTTTAGAATATGTGCGTGTAAATGTATCTTAAATTGCTATTACGATAATATGGTATGCATTTAACTTTCCTGTATGCAAAGTACCATTTATTTAAAACTTAATTTGCAAAGGGTAGTCAGAGGTTTGTGACATACACTATATAGTTCACAGATATGTACCTACTTCCTCACACAACATAAAGGTCCTTTGTTTATAGAGAAAAGTAACATGTTGTGGGTGTGGCACACAGTCAGTGCAAGTGATATACATCCCAGAACTTCCTCCATGCAACTGATCTGATGTGTACATGATCCTCGACTATTCATTCGTTTCCAGCACACACATGGGCAGTGTAAGAAGGCCTGCTAAACCAGCACATACCACCCGTGCCACCTATGTGTGTACTGGTGTGCATTTCAGAAGGCAGTCTTTAAGAAGAGCGTTCCCTAAGATTACTGTCTCACAAGGAGACCCTAAGGGAAAATTTTGCAAAATATTGTATATGTTATTTATAACAAATGAATTGATATACCAGAGTCTAAAACAGATCTCTTAACTGAATAAATCAGTTTCATGAAGTTGAGGAATATCATGAATCTAAACTATATGCTTAGCCATTTTCAAAGCACGACTAGTATACATAGGGTATAATCATTGTTTTGAAACAAAGATTTTTATAAAATAATTGTATATTGTTAAAATAAACTTTGTGCAGTGGTAAGAAAGAGACACACAGTTGACAGGCACAATGTTGATGCATGCTACTTCCTGGCAAATATTTCATTAAGAAGACTGATCATCTTAAGATGATACACAGTTTTGTGAATTATAATGATTCCAGAGCAATTGAGTAATTTAGAAGGATGATTTCAGTCTGATTCATTGACATGTTGGTTCCTTATTTTAACATGTAAAGAGCCATTACCAGGACAGTAAACATATTTTAGACTCTCCTATGCTATAAAATCTATTAGAAAAATAACTGAGCACATCGGCCATGTTCACTAATGCATATATTTCAGTATTTTTAATGCATTATTTATTCAATCTACTCTATACAATGAGTATTATTCTATTAGTATTGAACTCCCTCTCATGTTTCAACAAAAAATGTAATGCTGCGAAAATAAGAACGAATATTTGTCCTTACAGTCTCAAGTCCGGACTTACAAAGCATTCTCAATATCCAGATTTGTAATAAGGCCCAAGATTGAGCAGAGAAGCATAACATTGTTGATGGGGCACTAAGCATTTATGTCAACTGATAGTGCCACTATCTAATGTAGTACTCTTAGATAACATTTAAATAATTACCCTATAAATGTGAACAGGAAATAATAAACCATATAATGTGAACATGAAAGTGCCTTAGTCGCCATTATTCACAAAATAATTTTATAAACATCCGGTAACTTACAATGTCAACAACTCTTTTAAAAGAATAATAAGAATGATAAAAACTGGAGGCAAGCTATCAATAAATTGCTATGTAAGCATATATACACCCTAGAAAGAGAGCATAGTAGACAATATCTTAAGGCTGAGATGAAAAATTAAAAACTAATAAAGTGACACATAGAGTGCTGATCGCTTCTTTAGCACCCTATTATGTATGATTATTCAAGAAAGTGGACAAATTGCAGATTTTAAATACATATGATTGAATTGCTTTGTCGGCTTCTAAAGCGCTTATGATCAGCAAAGGAAGGGGTCTAACCCACAATCACAATAGATGGTTTGACAGCTCATGGAGTCAGGAGAACCATATCTCACATTTTATCTTGAAACAAGTCCTCTGGGATCAAGAAAAACTTAAACTTTGCAGGACAGCATATTAAAATCATTAGGGGATCCAAATCTACTATCAAGATGAAGGCTTAGGATATCCAGGAGAAAGCTTGTGCTTGGAAAGAATCCACTACTTCTGGAAAATAACTAATGGTACAATCTCCTGTGCAAATATGGCCCAACACTGTATGCTTCTATCAGAGTGAACAAATGGGTAAAATGTCCTTCATCCATCTATAATGCTGAGGGTTCCCATGCAGAGGATATTAGTGATAGTAATAATGAAGACCCTTTTGTATTTACATTAAATTAGGTTCAGGTCGTTGTACACTCAGGCCCATCAGGCAAGGCACCAGCCATGACATCGTAAGGATGGATCTGTTCAAATCTAACTGCATTTTATGGTCCCTGAATGCAGCCTGTAGATGTGCTACAACTATTCTTGCCCCAGTCAACCATAGTGCCGATTTGTAAAAACAGAAAAAGGAAGATTCTCAAAACTATTGATCTATTTTTTTAATTGATTCTGGAGTCAAAGTTCTTGGGAGAATCCTGTGGACAGAATCTAGTCGTGGGCGCAGGGCGTGGGTGTTTAGTCAGAATCCCAATATGGTTTTTAGGCTAGTGTAGGAATTGTGGACCAGTGCCTTAATCCCCATCTAGTGATTGAAGGAGGTACCGTGGATTTTGCTGTGTCCCTACACCTTGCAGACATAAACCTTAGAATGGCATTTGACCATATTTGACTATGATAACATATGTAAATTATGGTCAATGCTTTGATATGATGTGTTTGGGCCAACCTTTTATTAATTGTGTAAACTAATGCTCACTGATTTAAGTGCCAATGTGAGGTGTGGCCCAGGGGGTGAGTTTACGGAAAATATGGCATTTGATACATTAAACGAGGGAGGGGTGGTCACTAAGCAAGCTTCTTGTTTCCAGTACTTTTCACACTGTACACTAAAGATCTTGAAGGGTTTTGGCATTCAAAGGCCAACACACAATAGGGATAGGCAGAAAATGTCTTACTGTACCCCTGTATGTAGATGATGCGGCTCTTATGGATCAAATCCCACATCTCTGAAGAAACTGATTGACTCATTGCTGATATATGTATGGCCTGGATGTAGACGCAAACCTTTGTGAATCACTCACATTTACAATAAAAAGTAACCCACTAGGAAGCAATACTTACTACACCAAACAATCATATCCAGACCTTCTTACATTTGGAAATATCAAAAGGTGGTCTTGTCTTGTCACCCCTGTTCTCATTTTGAAAGGAACTTAAAACGTGGCTCTTCAGCAACTAATGGATCCAATCTCAGCATGCTCAGGTTCAGCAAGCGCCAAGACACCCATGGGTATACGCGAGCTATATAATTTTTTTTTTAACATAACATAACATTGTATGTTAAAAGAAAAGAGACTTAAATGAATTCAATCCATAAGAATTCTTTGATTTTGCATCCAGAACAGGATGAAAGCTTCTTACAAATATGTTGAACCTAGTAGAGGAAGTGCGTCCCTGACTTAACATATGGAGCAGGGATATGGGGTTTTGAAAATATACCTTCACTACAGATTGAAGAGAACATATTCTGTAGACGCCTCTTGGGCCTACCTCTTTGTTCACCACATTATGAATGTCATGAGGAGTTGGGCCTTGGAAAATAAGATGATATAATTAAGTTACCCCCTTTATTATTATGGATTGCTCTTGGTCCAATCCAGCCACCAGTGCTGTTTGACCCTTAGCCGCTGCCACAATAATATCTGAATCTTCTTTCCATTGTTGCACTTACTGTACCAGGCCATGCTACCCGAAGCTGTTACTGGAGGTCCCTGGAGTCATGCACAAATGATTGCTCTATGAAGTTGCAGTACCTCAATCCATTACTACATGTGCTTAGAGAGACAAGGAAAGAGAGTGAGACCTGCAGGAGCAATGAGGAGTCGAAGAAACAGTGCAAAGAGGTAGGAGTGGGAGGGAGCAACTGGACCCAAAAGGGGAAAGAGAAATGCTTATGCACTCCCATGGAATGGTAAATGTCAAATGCCAAACATGAAAAGTAAAACATAGTTCCCTGATATCTGCACAAGAAGAATGCAACTCATCCAATTAGAACACTGAGAGACCGAAATGATTCTGGGTGGAAAAAAAATATAATAGAGAGGAAAGTCCTTGAATCAAAAGCAGTCAACTGTGATAAACAACAAAGTCATCCAACCATGGGCACAGGGTTGGCCCAAAGCCCACTCTCATTACGCATATGTCTGGGGGAGCAAAATGGAGCCTGTGTGATACGCTGCATTGCCTGCCTCCCCTCGTCCTGCCTCGTCTCGCTAGTCCAGTTTGTGGCATTGACGGAGAATGTATAAAGGAGCCATAACTTTGTATGTATGCAAGATGTAGGGATATATGCTATATCTATTGAAATGCAACTCTTTCCATACGCTTGCATTCCATGCCCTCATGTCAAAAGGTTACGTGATACTAACATTGGCCCACATATTCACAGTACATCGGTGTCCCAGTTTTACACTACTAGATGCACACTAATGGCACGATACACCAAGGTGCTTGTCGACTGTCCTTTGGAATTACAACATAGAGGTGGTCACACACACATTACTCTGTCCATCACCTATAGAACTGAGCCAATACCAAATGATTGCTGGCATTGGAGTGTCTAGAGGTGGGACACAAGAACATGGGGCACGTCTGCATCTGCCGTTCTCCCACAATGTGATTGGAATGTTTGGCTGCCCTCATAACGGGGCTACAACTTACTTTTGGAGATTTCGGAACAATAGTCAGTACTTTTTTGACTGTATTCACTCACTCCACTAGCCTAACTCAACAGGATATTATAAGCAAATGACCAAGCCTATATGGTGGCCACATTCCAACCAGGGATTGTGGACTTGTCCGTCGTCTTTCTATTTACTTTTATTGTCATGCGCACACGCAACAGAGAGGTCAGGACTTCCTCTTGTGCGCGGTGTTCTTGGATACCTTTACAAAGAACTGGTAAAAGGATTATACTGTACCTTCTATATGATATCCCCCTATCTGTACATCACTATGAGTCATGACTTTTTTTACTTTATTCACTCACTTTAATAACCTTACTATACAGGATAATATCACCAATTGACCAAGTTAATATGACGGCCACAATCCAACCAGGGATTGTGCACTGGTCTGTCGTCTATTTATTTACTTTTACCGTCACACACACGCAACAGGAAGGTTGTGTGCACTGCGTTCTTGGATCCCTTTACAAATAACTGGTAAGAGGATTACACTGTATCGTCTATATGATATTTCCCCATTTCTGCATCGCTACAAGTCACTTTCGCCTCTGCTTATCTGTGACGGCGAGAATTTCTTTTCTCTTTTTACTCTGTTGCTTTTCAGCAGGCTTATCAGGGTTCTGCAAATCCACATATCGGTGGATTTTAATTATATTAGGAACGTGGGAATTGAAATCTCCCTGGTTATTTTGAGACTGAGTACGAGGAATTACGAGCTTGGAGGGGGGGGTAAGTCTACGGGCTTATATTTGCCGAACTTGTACACATATCTATGACAAGCATTTGGATAGTATATCCCTGTGAACTTAGTGACTTATAGATGTTTGGTTTGTTTTCATGTGTGCTTAGATACTATTCCCACCTGGAGGATTCCGTGAGAATGCTTTTAATTTACTGGCACAACAAAACCAATAAGTCCATAACTGGGTTTCTAATGAGGTTACAAAATGCTTTGAACGTTCAGAAATCTACATGGGTATGGTATGCTTTTATATGATCCACCCCTACAATGCAGTGGAGCACTATTTGGTTCCTTGGAACTAACTAACTGAGATAACACTGGTCTAACACTAGATTTACAAATTAGTCTGTATCTATCACAGACCACTGAATAGGCATGCAATGACCAAGCCTGATAGGGCGATGGTCTTTCAACACATGTCCTTCCGCATGGGGCTTCCTCATCTATGCACATTAGTTACTCACGCAGGGTGCACAAGGGACGTACACACACAAGGTGATGGCACTACCCAACAGTATCAACAAAATATGTACAAATAATTGTCATACATGATCTTGCAGCCTTGAAAAAGTCCAGGAGGACGAAACACGTCTTGGCTGCTGCTTTTTGTGAACAATGATGTACTGGGATGTGTTCCTGAATTAAAAGAGAACTGTGTACCATTCATGTTTGGACTGGAATTGACTACTGAGAATTGGGAACTTAAGAAGGAAAAGACTAAGGAATGAAAATTGGACTGTGTGTACTTCGGTGCCGTGTTTGTGTTTTGACATTATTCTGCACTGCCTCGTAGTGCGGTTTATTTGCACCAAAGGTGGCTGGGTGTTGGCACCAAGACAGCACCACTGATAAAACAGACTTCATATTTTGTTTTTTATTTACTGCCATAAACAGGGGATGGATGTGCAGACATTAGGCATAGCCACCATATGTTAGGTCTTGGAAAAGTAAATAAAACCTGCTTGGGCAGTGCGAAAAGGATAAAATTGGTGGAAGGGCAAACCAACATGCTCATCGATTTCCCCGAATGGTGAAGAAACACCAGGCTGATGAGTTAGAGAGGCCCGGGCTAATCTTGTATACTTGCTACGACAAGTAGTTTATGATTTGGCTCATCCCAACACAAAAAGAGATCAGGAGGGGGTTTCCTTTTTTGTTAGGCCTGACATTGCACATGCTACTGTAGAACGGCTGTAGCGGATGCGGCAGCTCTTTAGCCCCTTTCAGAAATTGGGGCTGAAGTATATCTTTAAAACCCCGAGAAGTAAAACATTATATATAATGAGCGTACTCATAGTTTTACTTCTGAGGTACAGGCACAGGAATATCTAAAGGAGCTTGCTGGAGGGACTGCCACTGGTAAAAAGAGATACTGATCATGTAGTAACGAGAAACATACTTTCTTACTCTCTTTCTCCTTCTGGTTGTGATTGAAAGCTGAGCTGATTATGAAGGCGGTTGAAGGGGTTGGGTGTTTGATGTTTTGGTCAAGGCTGCACACCATCTTTTATTCTTTAGGATGTGCTCAATTGGGGGGCGAGCTGGAGGGGGTAGGCGGCGGGGGTGTCTCTTTGGGTGTCATCATTCAGACATGGGGCCTGAATGCTCATGTTTTGGTGGTGGGAGGGGGTGTGGGTGGTGGAGGGTGGGTCTGGGGTGGGGGGATGGGGATAGGGATGGGGATAGTGATGGGGATGGGGGAGGCTACACATGCAGGTGGACAAAAACAGCTGAGATTTGACCTAAAGGGGATAGGTTGGTATTTATCAGGGTCTTTGTGTCCTGGTCGTGTGGTTTCATTGGGGGAAGAGCGTAGTCTGATGGTCAGGTTTAAGGCTAGATATGAGTAAATTACAAATAGCAACTATTAATATTTGCGGTTTGAATGATGGGAGAAAAAGACGGAGAATTGCATTAGAGCTTCAAATGTCAAACACTGATATCATTTGTCTTCAAGAAACTCATATTGAGGGATCACAACAACAGTTGCTTGACTTTTGGTTTCAAAGTGAACGGGGGGACGTCGCTAGGGACACGCACTTGTGGAGTCGCAATTTTTAGCACGTAATACATGTGATCAGTTTAAACAAGTACAGGTAGATAAACATGGTGGGTGGGTCGTAGCGGAATTTCAGTCGTCTAAGAAAAGATTTACTATATGTTCTTCTTATGGGTGCATTACAGATGATCCCAGGTTATTCGATTGGTTGTATGATGGAACAATGATGGGAAATACATCACATGCCTTAACCACGCATTTCTTACGACGCATTTGTTTACAATGCTTATGCTTTTACAACATATGCCATTACCACGCATTGTTTACATATATAAAAAGCATGTATTTGAGGGGGGAGACCCCCCACACCCTCAACTTAACCTTAAATGTGTGGTAAAGGCATGCATTGTAGAAACATACACGTGGTAAAAATATGCATGCTGAAAAATGCGTGGCAAAGTCACAACATGGTAAAAACTTTGTTGTAAAGGCTGTTTCCCATTCGATATGCTATCAAATAAACTGGATCTTGGCCCTTACCTATGATCCTGTGCGGGGATTTGAATATTAAGTTACCTGTGAATTGGTCTATGGAGGGCCACTATGTATACACAGGGAGGAAGCCTAAAGTATTTCAGTGTTTAAGGGGGCTCTGTAGAGACCACAGACTGATAGATGCATGGCAGGTTAAGAGACCCACGAGCATGGATTGACATTTATTTCTGCGCCACATCAATCTCATGCCCGCTTAGATTTTTTTTTCCACGCTTCTATACAAGAATATGATGTTGAAAGCTACCCATGGGTCATGTCTGATCATAACCCCTCAGTATTGGAAATAAAGAGTGGAGGATTTGTTAGTAAAGGAACCCATTGGAGCTTTGAACGCGCTCTTTTAGTTAATGAAGAATATTGTGCACATATGAACAAATGGAGACCTACTATTCTGAAAGAAAATATAGGCAGTGCTCCGCTAGGTGTGGTTTGGGACACATTGAAAGCAGACTGGGGTATTTCTTTTCTACTACTGGGATTGTATATTTTGAAGAACTCAGAAATGACTTTAACATTGGTCAGAGAGATTTCTTTAAGTATCTCCAAATATGGGATTTTCTGAAGCAGAAGGGGGCGGGCCCAGTGGGCTTTCAGAGAGTTGACCTGTTGGATCTGCTCATTAGCAAACGTGAATGTTCTATTGAGGCAATCTACAGTTTTTAAAATATATTTATGAATGAGTATGTGGCCTAACGGCTAGAGCAGCCTACCTTAAAGCTGGGGAACTGGGTTTGAGTCTCGGCAGGGACGCTCAACATCCTGTGATTCTGGGCAAATCACTTAGGGGCCGATTCCGATCTCGGCCGGTAGTCCTCCGAATCGGATTCGGATTTACCGGATCCGATTCGGAGCCCTGTTTCCCGACCGAATCGTACGCGGGTCCGGCCGAGCGAGTATGATGCAAGCTCCCGCGAAATCGCCGACCGACTCGTACGCGGCTTCAACACGCTCCGACCGACTCGCACGGACACGACTCGCACCGCGCTATGGAGACGTTTCCCGGCCGGGTAAGTACGATGCGCGCCGCGAGCAGTCCGACCGACTCGCACCGTCCGGTTCGAAAGAGCTGTCGGAGCCGGACTTTGGGGGTCCGCGTCGGACCCCCATGTACGCGTAGGCGCGCGAGTCGCACACAGGGGGGACCCATGGGTCCCCCCTACCTGTGCATGTACGCCGCGATGCGCATGGACGTGTACCCGCTGTAGGGGGCGCCCTTGTTCGCCTCGCACCCATTGAGTCAATGGGAGCCCGCGTACGCGTTGTACGACCGGCTCCCATTGACTTCAATGGGAGTCCGACCGAATCGAGTCCGATAGCATGCGAATGCATCGTACTCGTCCGGTCGAACTGCTAGGGTCCGATTCGGTCGGAATTCTCTTCGGGTCCGGCTCGGTCGGAGAGATTTCCGGCCGGAATCGGCCCCTTAATCTCCTGTGCCTAACCAAAAAAAATGAAACTGGTGCTCATGTAAAGTGCTCCGATACTTTCGGGTTGATTTTGCGCTATATAAAACTCCCCCTTTATTTGAAATCCTTCTTTCTTGCGCAGTCAATTCTACTGTTGGCAAAGCTACAAGTGCAATATTATAAAACCTGTTTTAACTTATATTATACAACCAGTAGGATTATAAAATGGGGGGATGGTCAAGGGTCGCTGTGCCCCAGGTTGACAGATGTATGGTGCCAATATTGTACATCTGCTAGCTACCTGCTGAGTGTTGTTGACTGTGAAGGAGGAGATATCAAGATTTGTTAATGATAAACTGAAGCTAAAGGCCTCTGTAACCCTGGGGAATCCTACTCAATTTTCTGAATGGCTTACGACGGGCTCAGAGAGCCGGTCCACCATTTGGAAACCCTTCAGTACTCCCCCGGCCGGCTCTTTCTGGCCGAGGGAGTACGATGGCAGTATCCCACTGCCTCTTTGTGCCGGTCTTTCAGGCACAAAAAGGCAGTGGGAAACTGTCTTTGGGGCCCCCCAGCAGGTGCCTGCCACGGGGTACAGGGATGAACTGCACCCCTGCTCTTTCAATGAGAGCAAGCATTTGGTTTGGAATGCAGGCTTTCATTGAAAGGTATAGGCATGCGACCGAACAGGGTTCAGTCGCATCCTACTTGCAGGTCTGTAACCGACGACAGGAGGACGTTTGGGTACAGTTCCTGCCCGATGTCAGACGGACTCCGGTCCGTCCGACATCGGAATCAGATCCTATGTATCACCTCTAACTGGTTGGATCTGAATCCAACTGCTTTTTAGCAATGGTTTGCCCAGCTGTTGGCTGTTTATAATCTGGAAAAAGCAGTATATTCAAGGAGAGGTGTACGGTCTAGGAAACAAAGGTTGAGAATATGGGCTCCTTTGGCAGATTGGGTAGAGTTGGTTCGAGTTACCGGTAAGTGAGGAGGAATTTTTTTAATTAGGAAAGATAAACCTGATGTTTTAGCTATGTCTTGAGTTTAAGTATGCACTAAGATCTTTTGATAGATTAGGCCTTTCTCATCTTATATGAAAAGCTTATAGTCATATAATGAATATTCTAGTATTATAACTATTCCCCTTAGCGATTTGTTTGATATAGAAATTATGGCTGTGATGATATATGATGAAATTATATGGGAGTGTCACCTAATGTGTAGGGTGGGAGGGATGGGAGGAGGGTGCAGTGGAAGGGGTTGTTGTTTTTTTTAATATAATTTAGAAATTGCAATAAAAAATAATTTAAAAAGAAACAATATGTCTGCTTTCAAAAGCTAAAGCTGTCTGTAGCAAAGACCTAAAAAGGAATCTCTTTTCTTATCACTGCTTTCAATACACCTGAAACTGGAGTTTTCAGTGGCAGTTGCTCCTATCTACACAGGTTACCACCTACTACACTTGTCATTCTGCGTTGCTCACAATACTTGTGGGGAGGAGGATCTTTTAATGCACAAGAAATATAATAATGTTTCTGGCTCCTCTTTATTTATAGTCTTTTGACATTTATCTATATTTCCATCTAGTGTAAAGACATCTTTACATTTTTACCAGCCTCTTGAAATAGACAAAAATAAAGCATAATAACTATTATTGATAACAATAATAACAACATTAGTGATACACACATACATACCTATTTAAATGGGCTTTCTTCAGCCCTCTCCTGCCATTGCTTTACCGAAGTCATTTTGGGGGTGCTAGAAATGCTGCCTGAAGTCTTCTCAGGTCTCTGCTCCCATCCTCCTTCTGTTTGAAAAGACTCCCTTGAGCTACTGAGATGACGAGCTTGTGTTGATGCACCTGTGCCCAGTGAGTGGCACAGATACCTGAGAAGAATTTGGGCAGACTTTCCAACACCCCCAAAATGACTTGTTGTGCTCTGAAGGAATGAATCCAGAAACACATGTCTAAAGTTATACAGCACAGGCTGCACCAAAAAAGGTGAAAAATTAAAGACTACTATTGCAGTAAGTGTTATCATGCACTGCATATGCCATGATGTATTGGGGCAAATTGAGTGCTGGGATGTGAGGCCGTGTGCTCCCACCCTCCTTCGGTTTGAAAAGGCTCCCTTGAGCTACTGAGCTGACACGCTTGTGTTGAAGCACCTGCACCCTATCAGGGGTACATAGACCTGAGAAGCATTTTGGCAACATTTCCAGCACCCCTCAAATGACTTGCTCTCTACTGATGAAGGAATTAATTCAGAAACATGTGTCTAGAGTTACACAGCACAGGCTGCACCAACACGGGCGAAACATTTAAATTGACTACTGAAGTAAGTGTTATCATGCACTGCATTTACCATGATACATTGAAGCAAGTTGAGTGCTGGGATGGGAGGCAGTGCACTCCTACTTATCTCCTTCTATTAGCAGAACAGGCCTGAAGAACCACAGGATCCTCATATAGTAAAGCAGGAATGGTCAGGGTCGTACTGCAGGCATGTCCCGGCCTTCTTTCAATAAAGTTTTTTCCAGCTGGAAGGAATCTGAGTAATCACACCTTGGATGATAGGCTCGACTCTAGTTCTCTCAGAAAACACATCAGTGTAGTCTCTGTCCCCAAGGACAACATGATCAACCATAAATTGGATTTGTTAACCCTGTCAAAAGCCGAGGTGAGGTCCATGGAATCCATATGCCGAGAATCCTGCTTGGTGACAGTGTATTGGTTTATCAGTAGATACAAGTTAAGGTATTGCTCTATTGGTCTCAAACATGCCATAAACCCAAAGTGAATATCAAAAATAAAATTATTCTTATTTGCTTACAAAATGAGCCTGGAATTGTTGCGAAGGAAAGGAGTTTTATTAGCCCTCCAAAAGGCGATGCAACCCCCTAGGATGCTAGCTGCATGTAAATTGTTCCATGCCTCCTCCCTTAAAGTTGGCTTTCTTTTTGGCAGGGATATTTTGTAATTAGACCTGCATACCATAACCTCTGCCTTACAACAAGGGGACATTTTTAGGACCTCCAAAAGGTTACAATGGGGCAGGATGCAAGACGTAGCAAGCCATTCATTAGTCTTGCAAGAATTCTTTGGAGGCAGAACCTTCAGCAATTAAATTGAGCTCTCCCTGTTCATTCAGTTAGTGATAGACCTCATTAATTTTATTCCTCAACGATTCACTGAGAAATATTCAAGAGTTGATGAACTGTCTTCTTAATCTCTAGGATGAGTCAAACTAAATTTCCCTATAAAATTGAGCAAGGAATTGAAATTCTGAAATGGCTCATGATGGTTAGACACCAGGCTAGCAGATTAATAAGATTCTCAGGGATAAAACATTTGGAAGTGAAAAGTAGAAGTTCTTCAGAATGTAAAGGAGGGTGTATGTGGACGATCAGAACTAACTGCCTCGTTAGCGAAAACCATGTTAGACTCACTAATTAAATTGTTAAGAATTTTGCAAGTCATCTTATATTACCAATAGGTCCTGTCAAGCATAAGAAAATCTCCAAATATATGTTATTGGAAGTTTAGGACAGATGTAAATTGAAGACCCTGTTAGAATTATTATTATTTTTTAATAACAAATTTTGTCGTGTTTCAATACATTGCTTACCAAAGCAGGAGAACAACCAAATACCACAAAAGGGCCCGTCTCCTCCCACCCTCTTCCTGCCATCATGATCCATATCATAATCCAGATTTATAGAGTTTTTAGGTTGCAACATTCTCAGGCTCCCCTCATCATCCATCACAATTAGTCTAGAGCTATAACTCTGAAATTCCTTGTCCAGGCCAGCAGTAGTGAATTCGTTGGATCAAGCAGAATCCTGCGGCAATGGCCCTAGGCCTCCCATATTTTGGCATATTTTTGCAGCCAGCCCCTGGCCACATATATCAGCCTCTCCATAATTATACAGTGATTATAAACCTTTACGCCATTCTTCTAGTGAATGGGGGTTCTGTTTCTTTCCAGTAGGGGGCTACATCTCTTTTCACCATCACCAGGCACAACCATAACACATCCATTTTCTGTCTATTGGTGTCTATGCCAATATTTATGAGGAGAAGAACCATTTTGGGGTCTGGCCTTAACGTCTATCCTAGCACCGAGCCCAGGCCAGACAGCACTGCATCAGAATGAGGGATGGGCGTAGAGCAGGTTCATATTGTGTGCAAAAACTCTCTCTCCGAAGAGGAGCACCAAAGACAACCGAAGAGCCTACCGGTCCCATCTTCCATAGCCAATGTCTTGTGAAATAGGCACTATGGAGATACTTCAGATGAATAAGTAAGGCAGAGCTTGGCCGTTATGGCCGATTCTTTCAGGGACGCTCTAGTCTCCATCCATTCTTGCTCCTCATAGGGGCCCAAATCCTTTTGCCAGGCAGTTTATCTAAGGAATCTGTAGCATTGCTAATCAGTGTGTGGTCATCCAGTTCCTCTGATAGGAGTTTGGCCTCCAATGTGTTAAAGTCAGGGATATCTTCCAACCCTGCTACATAGGGCATAAGCACATGTCTCAGTTGGAGGTAATGTAAAAATTGATACGATACAGATTATATTTCTCCTGGTGGTCTTGGTAGCATTTCAAAATTATCCTATGCACTACATTTCCCAGGACCGAGATCTGGCTAAAATTTTGGAATACCCAGAGTTCTTAAATTTCTCCAAAAAAACGAGTCAACATGTTAACATTACTGTATGTATTCCTGGTGAAGTTATCATACCAAAAATTACACAACAGACTTTTGTGAGACTTCCTGTCACTTAATAAGGCAGCTTACAAATTAGGTGAGTCATTAAGCTGTTATTTAATCTTGCATTTCAGAGTAACAGCCGCAACAATCAAGAGAACCCCTCTAGAATCCCTCAGGTGAGGAAGGGGTGGCCAAATTTGAAAATGATGAATAACCATCAAGGAAATAATGAGACAAAGCCCAGAAGCATTAAATTGGTTGATAAAATCCATTCAGGATTATCAAACTTAGAGTGCAGACCAGCCATATCCCATGATAAGAACTTAAAATTACCCTCGAGTACAGAAAGAATTTATTCCCCCATAAATCTAGGCAAATCCACCTCAACATCGCCTATCGAATTAATTGAATCTTCAGAAAGAAGACAATCTTTATTATCCAATGATTCCAAAGGCTCACATTAATTGTAGGCGGAGGTGGCATATTGGTGTTGCGGTTGGCTTTTCCAAAAGACTTATGGAGGAGACCCTAATAAAAGTGGGCTTACAGAAGTATCACAGTGGGAGAAACTTTATCCTGCTACGCGAGTGCCACAGATTAGAAAACATAGAGAGTAATTTGCCCACAACAGCAGGATGTGTAAAATTCACCACAACACAATCATCTGACCTGTGCTCAGGACCATTTCAAATCCAAGTACACATCTAACCATATTTACTTCCTCATAAAAAGACTGGTACTTACCATCTTGTTTTTTTAGTTGAACATAATCTTCAGAGGACTGTTGGCCTAAAGGGGTACCTCTGCTAATATAAAAATATCATGGGTAGTTGCTGGTGAAAGTTGTAGACTGGGGAGAGACTTCTCATTTATCACCTCAGTATGTATATAACAGACATTATTGAAATTATGAAAATACTTACAGTTATCTTGAAGACTGTCTGATGGTGGAATTGATATAGAAATACCGAAGTCATTTGAAGGCCCCATATGAGGAACAAATGTTTTTAGAAAAAAAAGTCCTCAGTTCAAGTGCCATTGTGAAAGAATTACTTAAAACCATAGGCTGCTCTTGTGGTTTAGAAACTATGAGCTCCATCTCTGAAACCCTTGAAAAACATTCCTCAAACGGAATTTTAATAACAGACACTAATTAACAAATAGATATATATGAGGATGTCTGGTAGAACTGATCTGGGCATGGCTTTTTGCATTTTGTTGAATCATCACCACCAGAATCCCTAGACAAAACAAGCCTCAAAAATTGGATGTTTTTTGAGTCATCTTTCTTCTTCTTAGTCACTTTAGTTATTTCCAGAACATGAATTCTGAATATCCACCGTAATAGTTAGAGAGTCTAGTAAAATGCAAGGGCTGTCTGGTTTCACAGTAGTTGATTGATTCCCCCACCATTACTGTTGGCAGAATTGCCTTCTACAGACTCTGGGGCATATTTACAAGGCCCTTGTGCCACTGGAGCGTCACTTTTTTTTACACTTCGGTATTGCTTTACACAGCCTTGTAAATTTGGCCCTCTTTCACGCAGTACTCTGCATCAAAGGATCGTGTCATGGGTGTTGCTGTGGGTATTCCCACACAACACCCATGGCTTTTTGACACTGCTACAGATATACAAGGATTAATAAATCTGAGGCAGCGCCAAACACTAACGCCTTTCCAGGGGTGGCATAAAAGTGGTGCAACGAGGAGAAATACATTTAATTCTCCCCGTTTTATGCTCTTTCTATTTGTGCTGCATTCTGCAGCACACATAGAAGGAGCAAAACACCATTAATGATTGTTTTTGTGCAGGAAGGTGTCCCTTCCTGCACAAACACAATCATCCCTGCACCGCAGGCACCCTTGCACCATGGTGCATGGGAGCCTGCATTGGTGCATGGCTGCTGTTGGAGCGCCAGCGCAGGGGAGAGCACAGGGAAGCACCATATTTCTGTATTTTGAAAATGACGCAGCTTGGCACAGCAAAATTTCTTGCTGCGCAATTTCTTTGTAAATATGCCCCTCTATTCTTTGGGAGCCTGAAAAACACTAACAGACAACATCTGTTTATTAATTCACCACTTGGCACTGGTTTACAATTGAGGCAGTAGAGCAGTGGGCCTTGCTGGCAGGAGAAGGCGAAGAGGATTTCCTCTTACCCATATCAATATTAAATGAGGACAGATCCCACTCCAAAAAATGAAAGGAGCGTGAGATGGAAGGGCCCGGCCTTAGATGGCTGTTGTCTTGGCCTGGGTCCAGCACAGGTGCAGCACACACTGTGGAAGCAGACAAAGCGCAAAGTGGCACCAGGTAAAGGTCTTCCTCACACCTTCTTCACCACCTCCTCACAGCTGGTGAAGCCCGGGAGATGTAGTCACCAATGTTATTCTGTCCTCTGAGAAATGCAGATAATGTGCAACTCTGTTTTAGGGATAGAGGATCCCAAGTGGACATTTGAGAGTGCACTTCTGCAATCAGCTTAGAACAAACACACCCTGACTATCACAGGCCTTGTCCCAGCATTTTAGTTGACATGTCATTGGCCATACTTCCACGCTTGACATGAGTTGCATGAAAGTTCTCTAGACATCTTGGACCTTCTATCGAATTCATCGCCTCATTCGTCTCAGCAGACAACAACATAACCAACCAGTTTTCTCCCCATCACCCCTGCTCCTCACAGAGTCCCTGGGGCGTCATGGTCACCCCAATGATCTTTAGCATATATCCGTAGCCTGGAAGAGTGGTTCTAGTCACTATTGACAAAACCCCCCGCTAATATGCCTGTCCTACACAACTTTTTCCCAAGGTCACCTCTGTAGCCAATACCTTCAACCTTGCCTAAAACTATTCCTTTTAAGTGTCTGCTGTCTACCTAAAGTTGAATCTAACAAAACTCCTTCTCATCCCTAACAATGGGGGATGCCTTCAAACACAAATCAAGGCCTTGCCGACCATATGTCAGCTTGATGGCTTTTCCCCTTCCTTCTCTTAGAGCACCAAGTCCTCTATCTACAACATTGACCACTGCCTTTCCTGTAGTGAATTTATCAACAGAAGTGTCCTATTAAATTAACCTTCTCTGATAGATAAAAGCCTATATCCCCTGTCTTTGCAACCATACTATTGCTTGTGTAAAGCACCCACACCGTGCACATGTAACCAGCATGTACAAATGCTTGCAAAGATTTATTTTCCCAACAAATATTTGGTTTTCTCAAGGAGTGTGGCAAATCAAGGAAATGCATACATGCTTGAATAGCTTTCTGGAAAGAATTTCATGCTCTGAAACTCACCAGGGACAGAGATTTCCCCTTGAGCACAGGGGACACAGTCAAAGCAGCAAACAGGTTGTCCTTCAATGCCAGCTCTTCTGTATCCAGGAAGGCACTCCTCACTGCAGACAGAGCGTGGGATCTGCAGGACAAAGACACCAGTGCTACTGAAATGCATCACACAATTGGCGCACAGCAGGATGAGGAACAGAGAAAGTCATGCAAGAAAGGAGTAAATGCTGAGTGGAACTTGCAGGAATGATGTTACAAAAGGTCGATTTAACAAAATCACAAGTACCTTTGTGTAATGGCCATTATTAAATTCAATTTTGCTAGTAAGTAACCCTTCACAACTAGCCTTTTGAAATTTTGAAATTAGAATTGATGGTTTAGACTTTGGTCCAACACTAAATGGTGCATTGATTAAGCTATTACATATGGCTTGTTATTACAAGTGGAAGCTTTTCTTCGTTAATGGGGGAAGAGAGAGAAACAGACAGAGAGAGAGAGAGAGAGAGAGAGAGAGATTCAGTAGGTGCAGTAGGTGCAGTCCCTGATTCCCCATTCCTCCCTCTATACTGTGAACCGCTGTCCATTTGGCCCCCAATGTGGTAGGAGGGAAACCGACAAAAAAGCCATCACAATGGATATCCAAGATTAAAATAAGGGATCCTGTGACCTGGGATTTAAATGACTCTTCTGCTGACACCACGATTTAAAATGTCCCCAATGTTTTATATAACAGGCCACAGTACAGCACCTCCTAGACTGATGAATGTTCAACTTTGCAGCTCTAGAACACCCTGGGAGTGTAACCCTAGATAGTCAACCTCCAAGCCATGAACTGAAGGCAGAAAATAGCCCAAGGGGAGAGGCTGGGTACTACAGGGGAGGAGGATTCACTGAAAGGAGAACAAAGGCACAATTGACATATGTAGAAGGCTCAAAAACCAGGAATGTCACGGCCAGTTATCACAGGTGCAATCTTTCCCAAATCTTCTTCTGCACCCCTGGAATGAGGAGAATTGATAGGCAATGCAAACAGTCTTCCCAGAGGCCAAATCAGGGACATGGAATCCACCCCTAGACTTTCTGACATAAAACTTCTGAACAGAACTGCAAAAGATGGGTGTTCTCCTCTGATACATAGGTGTCCAGTCAAGGCTGACCCAATTGGGCTGTTAGTAGCTGAAACACTTCCAAAGACGGATAGAATGACCCAGAGGATGGAATAGCCCAGCTGAGGGGAAAGTCTGCCTGGTTCTCACTCGTGGGATGATACGAGGCCTGTAAAGACAAAGGTTGCTTTTCTGACCTCTAACAGATTAATTGAGTCACCTGTTCTAGAACTAGATGCACGGTTCCCTCTATGGCAGTTGATGTAGGCCTTTTATACCCAACTCTTGGTCCTGGCTATGACTGCTTGGCCTTGAAGAGGAGGAGCAAACCCTAAGAGACTTCAATGGATCCTTGAGAGCTCCCTCTAATTTGAGAACTGAAGACTATCCCTCTAGGACCAACAACTCTGCAACTCTTGACCCTCCATTCTAGGTCCCCTCCCCAATGGCTGTCATCTGTGTGGAAGAATATTGAAACTGAAGGGGTTAATAGAATTCCCCTTTGTATGTGTTTCTGAAACTACTGCTACTCTAAGACTTGGGAAATTACTGGAGTCACTGGAATTGGGCTTCGTAACCCTGTAAATGTTGTGTCCCTTAACATTGGAAGTGATCTATCCATGCTTCAGATCCAAGTGAGCCCAGTGAACTACAACACTCGTTGCTGAGACACAATCTTAGACTCATAACCAGTCCCTGGAAGAATCTAAAATAAAGTTAAATAATCTTCAGAGCTGAGTTTAGAAGGGTCAACTTATGTACTCTGACAGGAAGACAAGTTGGTCTTGAACAAGCAGGGCCAGCTCCAGGGCGGTGCGACCGGTGCCACTGCACCAGGTGCTGACTCTTCGAGGGGGCACCTGTTTGGAAATATTTTATGGTTTTAAAAGCACCTGCTGCTGCATTGCTGGCCTCCACAATTTTCATACAAAAATAAAAATGTCAAGATAACTCGGTGATTAATGTTCTTCATGGAGAGAGAAGGAGTTTTGTCAAGTGGAAGTTTTAACTCATTTTATGGAAGCACAGAGGGTTAATGTGCCTGCTGCAAAGAATGTGTACCATGCAGATCACAAAGTGCATATAGTTTAAATAGGTCAGTGCTTTTGTCAGAGAGATCCTTGTGTTACTAGCAGTGTAGATGTTAAAACCCTATCATGGAACAGTGAGCTAATAACTGTCATCAAAGAAATGCATGCAGACTGCAAAGTATAGATTAGAGCATTATGATGTTTTTCTACGTCTTTCATTATTCTAATGTTTCAAAAAGGGTTCATTTTGGTGAAAAAAAAAATTATTATTATTAAATGTAACCCCCAACCATGGGGTTATATTTTAAATTCTGAGTCTGTGCTTCTCCAGACCAACCACTCTTAAACTACACTGTCTACCAGTATGAATGACATGCAACTCCTACATCTTGTAGTCCTCTGTATTATGTAACATTTCCTATACACTGATTTACACACCTATGATTGATTGCCTCTGTGTAGTGTTTGTGATGTAAAGTGCTCTGACAGCTTACACTGGTATAGGTGGCGCTATTAAATACATCTGAGAGAGAGAGTGGTTATGGAGACTTGAGGGGGTACTGTTAAAGGGTAGTAGTGTGGGAGTCTGTGGGAAGCGCCCGTGGGGGGCGCCAACTGTAGTGTAGCTCCTATTTCCCTAATAGGCTCTGCGCATTGGAATAATATATCCTATAGGTTTGACATAGGACTAAGGTCAGTATGTCCCTATCGAGTATATTAAACTTAATTACTTGTGCCAGCTAGCTCAGAGGCCACTAGAAACTCCTTGACGACAAGAAGGGAGTAGTTTCTGGCAGCCGCAAAACATGACCACTTTGTTTCCCTTTAGAATCAGAACGTGTCCCAGAGTCGTGGAAACAATAGATAACTATTTCACTCAGCTCAATCGTGCATGCTTAGTTTTCTCCAAGTTACACAGAAAGAACAGACGGGCGTTTCAATAAAAGATTTATTGAACAGTCTTGTTTCTGGTGTAAGTAAAATGTGCTGTTACGATCACAAGACAGTATGCGAGATAAATAATGTACGGTGTGAGCAGTAGAAATAAATAATACTGCGATAGCATTATCTTTTAGTATATATGCATTTACATAAATGACACAGACTAAAAATGCGAGTACTCATACGATGCGTTTCTAAGCTAGTTCTACCCCAATGTGCCTAACCTACGTGTAGGGAGAGGTATGAAGTAGGTGAAGTATTCCTTACTATGATATACTAAGAGTATGTTAAGTCTAGTATGCCTAGTATGCCAAGAGTCCCTCTAGGTTCTAGTCAGCTCCATACCTTAAGAATGAGAGAGGTAGGAATCTCCTGCCAGACTCGAACTCCAACACCCCGCAAGGGAAGTCAGATCACTGGAAGCTGGACTCTCTGCGTGCAGGGATGACAGCGTCTTCTCAGTGCGTCAGGCCGGGAAACGGGCTCCTCTGAAGTCGAGGTCTCCTCTGATTTACAGGGGCTAGGGAAGGTATATTTATACCTGAGAAGTACCTAAGAATGTTAGCATTGACGTGAATCAGACAGAGGAAGACGTCATGAATGAACCCCTAAGGAATAATGGTTCATGCATAATATATGAGTCCTTGAAGAAATCAATAGTCCTGTGCTAGGGAAACTCCAGCAGCCTAAGGGTCTGTTCTTCATGAACTCGTTATGACGTTAGGGTGGACGGATGTCGGAGACCATGCCTGTATTTGGAGTGCACGGTTTAATGCCTAAATAAGGGCTGGGATTTTATGCCTATATAAGGGCAGGGCGAATTGTGCCTATATAAGGAAATGATACAGGAAAGCCCGTGTATGGACACCCTAAGAGGAATACAACACCCACTCCACTTTCGTGTGTACGATAATACTAAAATGCTAGACATTTAAAAAATGCTAAACATAAAATGGAGTACCGCATATTTAAAAAATATTTCTTAAAAGCATTAAAAAACATAGTAAAAATGCAAAAAGGTACTGTACATATTAAGCAATGCTTTTCATTTCAGGCATAAAGTTCGAAATTAAATGCAATTTGACTGAAATAAGCAGTAATATTTACATGTGACAAAAATGATCGATAAGTTGTTCAAAAATCAAAATCATTTCATGTCTTGAAAATTAATGAACTGTTTTAGACACACAAGATGACTAAATGTCCGTGGAAGTACCGCGAAGTCTGTACTATAAGGCTAGTTCTACTTTAAGCAGATTGAAGTGCCTTTTTAGTTCGAAAAAAATGGGAAAAAGTTCAATTTTGGAAGGGTTCCAAGTTTTTGAAATATGAAGGCCAAATTGTTACTGCATCTCTGGAACACTGTATGCTGAATCAGTCAGTTTACGGGTCTGGTGTAAACATGAGATCATCTATTTCCGTAGACAAAACATCATCCACTGAAGTTGCTGTCAGTTGGAACACCTCGTGTAGTAGATTAATTGCACAGAGATGTGAAGCATCGCTTCCAGCATAAGTTGCCGCAGCAATGTTCGCGTCCGATGTTACCTGTGTGCCTGTAGATCTTTCTCGTACCTCAGCAGCAGCCGGAAGCGTCTGTGAGATCTCAATGAATGCTGACATCAGGATTGGTAGCCTCTGGGGACAACACAGAGCATGGGCCGTTATCGGGACCAGCAGAGTATCGACGTCCGTTGGCGTTGCTGATGGAAATGTGAGACAAGTGTCTAACACGCATTCTTCACCGCATAGCAGGCATCGTAGAACAGGTAAGATGCAATCTTGCCAGATTGGTCTGAATGACAGGAACCACGTGGTATTCAGGTCCCATAGACGAGTCATGCCCAATAACTGTACTAATCGCTCACGGCACTTTCGTTCAAGGAGAGCTTTCTCCATTTCGCTCGGAGTGATGTCTGCGAATAGGCTGGCCATAGCACAATAGCAGGAAGAGAAATAGAATTCCGGCAACAAGTGCTAGAATTAATGGTATGCCACCAAACACCGAATGTGCAAAGTTCGGGATGATACCGAGTATTGCCTGGAAAGGTGCTAACAAACCGGAGCAGATGCTCTTAAATACATGTACAATTCCTGTTGTATCAGACATATTGAAGATACGTCCTATCATTTCCACGAAATGTATAGGGCAGTTTGTACGTATTAAAGTCTGTATCTCAGCCGAAATCCTTGCTACTTGTAGATCATAGGTTTCTTTGGCCGAGGTCAAAGGCACTGTTTGCTGTAAAAGCATGGCTTTCATTCTGCTCAAAGTATCAAATCTTATAAAAGAGACGTTCAGCGAAGGCCATAGAGGCGACTCCCTGACTGTGTCTATTGGGGCAAACAATACTTGCATACAGCAAGTGACCCTGGAGTTAACCGTTACTAGATATGGGATGCCTGGCAACATGTCGCAGCAACTCTGATCATTCAACATGAGGTAACTCCCATTAGAAAGTTGTCCAAACGTTGGATTAATCACAGCAGCTGGTGTACCCTGCTGATGGCAAGTCAAATTTGCCACAGAACCATTACAAGCCGCGTGTAAAGAAATGTCCTGACATATAAGTGAACCGCTCAGTGCACGTTTACAGTGTGTACCGCTCAAAAACACTTCACGATCCCACTCCAACATCTATATGTATACGGTAAATCCCAAGATGTCTTAATGTATTCCTTACCCAACCTTTCATATTTGCCTGCTTGCATTTGTCTGAGGCAATACTGAAACTGAAAAGTAGTCACAGGTAATGTTATTTTGCCATGAATAAGCCATTCTGTAGCTGGTTTTTCTGCCACTGTGAATGGTAACTTTTCCAGTTTTTCAATGCTCAGCAATGTATACCTTGCTCCTCTTTGTGCCAATTCGATCTGTTTATCAGTTAGATTGTATTCTGCAAACAGAGCTGACGTGTTGATAAAACGCCAAGGCACATAGCCCTCTCGCAAAGATTGCAGCGTCCAGCTTAATAACACAATAGAACGTAATTGAGACTGACCTTGTTGTAACATCGCCAAATCTTGTTCTAGTATGTCGATAGCAGAGGATACAATGCCATCCAATGAATATATTCTGGAGGACAAAGTTGTTAACCCATTGTCGACCACAGAGAGGGTTTTCTCTAAATTAATACGATCAAGTTCACATATTCGTTCTGAGGCCTCCATCTGTGACACTTTCCATGCTTCATTGTAGGCAGCATAAATGCCGGCATATATGAAACGTTTTTGACACAGTTTTCTTGGTCCAAGCAAGAATTCCCTAAGGTCTGCGTCCTCTTTAAGTAAGGATAAGTGTTGTTTCACATCCTGTAGTGTAGACTTATGCAGCCAATCGAGGCATAATTTTCCTACACTGTATGTTGTTACTACCCCCGGATGCTGTCTTTGGACGTATCTTGGGTCAGGCCTATGAATAGTAAAGCCCTAAGTTTTATTCAGGAATCTTTCCTGATAGTTATTCGTGTCTGTGGGCCTGATCAACCATTTTTTCCAATCAGGATTAGATCTGTTGAGTTGTAATATATTGTCAACTGTCACCACTGCCTGTGTATAGTTATCACTTGCAGGTGTTGGTACAGAAGGTGTTTTCATCTCTTTGATCTTGGCTAATCGAAGACAAGATGTTTGTTGGATGGTTTCATTCAAGAACATTATTTGTTCAGGGATGATACAGGCTCTAAATAAAGCTTCTATCCCCTGCACTTGCCAATCTTTAGTACCCCAGACAGTTTTTGTGTCTATTGTGTCTTTCCATAAGTCGAAACCCTGTCTAGACAGTTGGGCAATAAATGCTGCAGAGTAAATCTGTTGTGTATTAGTTAACATAATTTTCAGTCCTGTTTTGTTTACATTTCTAAAGTAAAATGTTTCTGGGTCAGATGTATTGTAACCTGAAAAATATGGAAACTTGCTAGCAAATGTTTTTGAACTACCTTTTGGTGGTGTAGGACAATGTTCCCATTGGTTAAACATAAACACATTTCTTGGATATGCAGATTTATGCAAATAATGATGACCATAGTGGTTATAACAATACAGTTGTTCATAGTCTGATGAACCCTCTAAAAATTCATTTTTAGAAAATGCAGCAGATTTTTCTAAGTCAAACATTATGTCATTAACCGTCTCAAAGTCCCAATCATCTGAATAGGTACTGGACGTAATTAGATCACTTAGTGAAATTTTAAACAAATGTGGAATGTTCAATTGTCCCACCCTATACCATCCTGTACAGGAACGGCTGTGATGTTCACTGATGACAAGTCTCTTGCTTCACGATGGGAAGATTTATGAGGTTTCAAAAGAACGTTCACATCTTTTCCTTCAGTGTTCACATGGATGTATCTGCCACTTATAAGCACGCTTACAGTTGTTACCAAAGCTAGCCAGAGCAGGGAAACAAATAGTCCAGATATAATCCAGAGTTCAATCCATGGAGAAACCAAATAAGTCTTTTTCATAAAGTGAAGAAAGTCTTGTACTTGCTGCTTGAGTTTGAATGATGCTGGCGTCGTTTCAGGTTCACTCGGATCTTCTGAGAACGTATCAAAGTTAATGAAATAGCCAGAAGCAGTTCTATCAATTGTTGGAATTGCATCAGGATTTGTAGAAATCACTGGAACCAGTTGATCACTTGCTAAATTGGTGTAGACATGCGTATTTGGACGAACTGTTACTTGGTTTTCAAGAGGGATGAGTTCCATTGCATTGTTGCTCAGTCCTTCATCTGTTACAGCTGAATTCTCGATAGTTATCAGTCTTTCAGTCTGAACCTCTTGGATAGTAGCGAGAGGAGTGCGTCTGCTACTAGGTCGGAGTCCACGAGGCCTACTATTTAGTATTGGCCACATACTGTGGTTTGATGAGGTCGATGGACACAAATCTTTTCTCCTTTTTTCCAGCAAGGGGCGGCAGAAGTACTGTTCTTGTTCCTTGAACTGCTAGGACAGGTACTGGTTATCTGTAAGAAGGTCCAAATTCCTTCTTGTCCGCAATCTTTTCCCTGACTAGATCCCCAACTTTTGGAATCCAGACAGGCCTTGCTGGGACCGCCGATTTTTCCCCAGTGGTGGTTGGCTGCAGGAATACATTGCTTTGTTTCGTTCTTAACTCATTCAGTTCCTGTAAAACAGCCAAACGATCTTTGATATCAAACGGCTTATTTTTCACCACTGTGCCTACGTGTTCAAGGTCTGGTACCCACATTCTTATCCCATATAGGACCTCATATGGAGTGACCCCCCCTAGAGAACTTCTTGGCAGGTTGTTCAATGAGCGTTGAACCCCATAAATATGTTTGACCCACCCATCACCCGAACCTAATACCCCAGCTGTTATAGACTGCTTTATGTCCCGGTTTTTCCTTTCCACAACCGAATTTCCCTCAGGATGGAATGGAGAGGAGTACCGGAATGCAACACCCAGACTGGCCATGGCTTCTTTGTAAGCCCGAGAGCTAAACGCAGGACCCTGGTCAGAATGTAGCGTGCCTATTGCGTATGTGCCGATAAAGACTCGCAAATCGTTTATAACAGTTCGAGCGTCAGCCGAGCGCTAAGGCCATATCCATAGGAACCTAGAGCATGAATCCACTGCAACCATGATATATTTATAGTTACCGTCCCTTTGCAAGGAACCGCAGTGGTCCAGGTAAACACAAGCTAATGGTTTGTCTGAAATTAACAGGGGTGTCTGCGCAGGACGTTTCCTCTGTTGGCAAATATCACATTCTAAAACATAATTCTTAGTTTGTTTCCGAATGCCAGGCCACCAATATCTTATCTTGAGTATAGATACTGTTGCAGAAACACCTGCATGTGCAGAAGCTATCCCTTCGTGTGCTGCTAGGATTAGTCCTAATCTGCGTTCCTTGTTTGGAATTACCCTATCCCCCACTCCAGGGATTCGAGCAAAAGGAACGTTGTTCGCATCAATTACATAAGAGTACTTGAGTGGAAACTTTTTTGGTAACGCTGCACTGCTGCCTTTGCTTGAAGCATTGACAGCCAACATTATCTCACTGTCTATTTTCGTTTTTGAACGAGTGATCGCAGCTACGGAAGCCGTCTGAACAGCCCCCTTTGCGGCTTCATCAGCCAATGAATTCCCTGCAATGTGAACGCCATCACGTTGATGACTCAGTGTGTGGATCACGTGAGCCTTTGGTAGTTCGTTTTTCAACTGAACTACTTGTTCCCAAAGCATTTTGTGCTTTATTGTGCCACCTTTCACATCTTTGAAACCATTTTCAAGCCAGTTTTGTATATATTCATTATACGACTGAACACAGTAAAAGGAATCGCACACTATTAGTGTGGGGAATTCTCGATCTGTACTTTCAAGTGCCAGTTTGAATGCTTGTAGTTCAGCTCGCTGAGCTGTACAATCTCCTAGAGACTGAGGTTTTGTGACCATAGGTCTGAAGATGCCATTTCGCATGCGACCTTTAACGATCGCACATGCTGCACTGTAAGCTTGCTTACTCCCTGTTGCGGGCTGTGCGGATCCGTCAGTGTAAATTATGAATTCGTACTGATCGAGAGGCAGAATTTCAGTAGGCAGAGGACATTCTTGTTCATATTGCAGGAATGCTTGTGTTTTTAAATCAGGATCAAAAACATATTCAACATCTGTTGCAGAAAGAGAATTAACCCATTGTATCTATCTTGGATGTAATGCTTTAGCATTTGGAATGCTTGCTTTTGTGACCGCTTCTAAAGCTGGTACCGGGGTTACGACAATAATGCGTTTCCCTTGGGCTAAGGCTCTTTCTTTTGCTACAGCGGTTTGAACTGCTGTCAGAATTTTTTCAGTTGAACTGAAGCGCATTTCCGCTTGTGTGTACAAATGAGATTTATATGCGATTGGTATTTTCTCACCCTCATTGAAGGTTAAGTAGGTGAATCCGCATTGACCCGAAATTATTCGGATCACCAAATTTCGTTGACTTACACGTGTTTGTAAGTGATTTGTTGCTAACATGTTAGCCTGTAGTGAACGCAAGATTTCTGTGTGTTTCTGTGTCCAGTTTTTGATCGAAAAATCAGGTTTAATTAATGCGTAGAGAGGTTTAACCCTTTCTGCGTATTTTTGAATGTATGTTCTTCCAAAATTTAGGAAACCCAGGATGCATTGTAAGTTTTTAGCGTTTTTGGAGGTTGGAGCAGCGCACATTTCTTGAGAAAGTTAGCTGCCAAGCTCTTGCCTTCACTTGAAAGCTCATATCCTAAAAATAGGACATTGAGATGGGCAATTCGGGACTTTTAAAGTTGAACTTGTAGCCCTCAGAGGCGAAACCCAGTATAATGGTGCTCACCCTGTTCAAGTGTTTGTCCAGGTCATCGTCTGTCAGATAGATGTCATCGACATAGGACAATGCCTCATTGTCATAAATGTGTAGTACCTCCGTTACCCTCGCTGAGAATAACCCTGGGCTGTTCTTGAACCCTTGTGGGAGTCGACAAAAGTGACGCTGGGTCCCCATTATGGAGAATGCTGTTAAGTACCTGCTTTCAGGTGCTATGTTTTGACAAAAGAAACCATTTGAGATGTCTAATGTTGTTTTATATTTTTTACGCACAATGTTGTTAATTAATGCTGTGCTATGTGCATTTTGCACTGCAAATGTTTTAGAACAAGTGTTTAAGTGTCTGTAATCCAAAACTAGACGATATGTGTTGTCTGGTTTGGAGACAGGAAACAAAGGATTGTTCATTGAGGAGGTGTATGTTTCAATCACCCCTTGGTATTCAAGTTGATCTAAGATCTCCCTGACCTGTTTTTTAGCTTCTTGCTTTATAGGATACTGCCTTTGTGCAGTTGGTTCATGTTTTAGATGTATTTTATGGTGAGGTGAGTCCTCATCCCATCCTACATGATTTTTATATAATGCTGGGGCCTGGGCCACTGCCCATTTCCTGGCATATGTATATTTTAGGTGAATTGGAATATGGTTGGAGAAGGCAGGCATAATAAGTCCTCGCCATGTGGGCACTCTCTGACAAATTGTGGTGGCCAGTATTTTTCTGCTAGAAGTATGTCATAGCCCCTTGATAGTCTTTCCCAAAAAAGTGCTTTCACCTGTCTAGGTAAGTCTCCCTCCATCCGGAGTGTTATTTCATATAACTTTTGTGGAGTACTAACCCTGGTGTCTACAGTCTCTACTGTAATGTACTCATTCAAGTCCACTATCTCCAGAAGTTCCTTCAGGTTCTGGTGAGCTATTGTGACTTCTGCTGCACTGTCCAGCATTGTCTGAGCCCATTCTCCGTTCTTGAGTTGTGTTCTCAGTATTCTCGGCATGTCTGATCATTAGACCTGCTACTTTCTGTTTGAAGAATTGAGGTTTTGCTTTAGTTTTTGGAGCGTGTTTTTCGCTTTCGATTTCACGCGTTCTTCTCTCTGTTCTGACCGTCCTCTTCTTTCCGAAGTCTGTGATGAGATCTGAAAGGGACGAGAGGAACGTGTATCAGTATCTTGATACCTGTCAGGCTTTCTCAAATTATCCCTATTCCTGAGGTTATACCTCCTTTCAGAGGGCTCCTTTTGAGGAGACCTACCTCGGGATTGAGAACGTTTCTCATTTGAATTTTGTTTATTAGTCTCCCATTTCTTTTTAGAAGATGTAGGAGTTTGTTTAATTGAGTCCTTCTCAGGACTTTCAGATAGCTTCGGCTTCACTGGTCTTCCACCCAAACTATCTCTGCCTAATTCTGCATAAGATTGTTCTATTATTCTGGGTAGCTCAGTTTGATGTTCTGTAACATCAAATTCCCTTAATTTTTGGCGGATCGCCACTGCTGCTGCCTCCCCTTTAATATTAGATAATATTATTGTTGAGACCTGGTCGAAATTTTTCAGTAATTTCATACCTAAATTTAGAACAGGCTCTGCCCCGTATTCATTTTGAATTTGTTTCAGGACATCAGGTATTACCGCAATTGACGGAATGCCATGTGTTTTAGTATAGATGGCAGCAAAGACTGAGCCCCAAGTGGTGCAGTCTTCCAGTTGTGGTGTGATCCCCATTGGTAAACTGATTGTCAGTATTCTGTGTTTCTCATACGGGCTAGTATTTGGAAATTCTGCTTCTATTTGAGTAATCTTTTGAGCTATCCAGAATGGAATTTGCTCATGTTTTGTGGGCATTTTACCCATGACTGCGTATAGAGTCTGTGGTGTAATTTTTAGTGTATTCCACGGTTGAGGGGTTTGATTTGGAAGTGTCAGTGGTTGCTGGACTGTGAAAGTCTGCATGACATATGGACCAATTGTCTGTAGATTTTTATTAACTCTGTAAGTTGAGTAAGTAGTTCCTCGTCTGACATTTCTTCAATGTCAGGATGAGGTGTGTAGCCGGCTAGAATCGGCCATGTTGCTCCTGGTCTACCTAGTGGACCGAGCCTGGTAATGTTTCTGTGATGTTTTAGGGCGCCTTTAAACCAGAGCTGATGCTCCTGGGATGTTAATGGAATTTCAATATCCTCGAAAGGAATGTATTCCTCTGGTGGATCATCTTCTTTGTAGAAGTGAAACATGTGTGTTACTGGATTGGATTCAGGAAATATTACCCATGAATAGAATACCTCTGTCTGAAAGGATTTGTGTGCCTCTATCACGAAAACTGCTCTACCTCCTCTTGGTGGTAGGCCATGTTTTATGAGTTTTAGAGTGAAGGCTCTTCTTAAGTTTTGAGGGATGTCTATAACCCCCTCCTCGGTTTCAATAAAACCTGTAAAGTTAAAAACTGCTGCTTGGGCTGGATCAGCCGCAGCTCCACCGTTTCCGGCGTCATTGTCGGAGTCAGGCATTTTTGTAAAATGTAGAACAAGTTTCAAGGAAACAAAGATAAGGTGCACAATATTTTTGGAACACTGTATCCTTCAACGTTGAGCAAACCAAAGAGCTAATATATAGGGTACTGCCCTATGTAGCCGTGGTGGATACTTAATCCTGCCCACTCCAGACGTCTTTTGGAGTATATGGGTAGGGGTCTCTGAGAGAAAAAGCACGGCTGAGTTACTCAGTATCTAACGTTGAATTACCGCCTTACCAAACCGTTGGGCGCCATGTAGTGTAGCTCCTATTTCCCTAATAGGCTCTGCGCATTGGAATAATATATCCTATAGGTTTGACATAAGACTAAGGTCAGTATGTCCCTATCGAGTATATTAAACTTAATTACTTGTGCCAGCTAGCTCAGAGGCCACTAGAAACTCCTTGACGACAAGAAGGGAGTAGTTTCTGGCAGCCGCAAAACATGACCACTTTGTTTCCCTTTAGAATCAGAACGTGTCCCAGAGTCGTGGAAACAATAGATAACTATTTCACTCAGCTCAATCGTGCATGCTTAGTTTTCTCCAAGTTACACAGAAAGAACAGACGGGCGTTTCAGTAAAAGATTTATTGAACAGTCTTGTTTCTGGTGTAAGTAAAATGTGCTGTTACGATCACAAGACAGTATGCGATATAAATAATGTACAGTGTGAGCAGTAGAAATAAATAATACTGCGATAGCATTATCTTTTAGTATATATGCATTTACATAAATGACACAGACTAAAAATGCGAGTACTCATACGATGCGTTTCTAATCTAGTTCTACCCCAATGTACCTAACCTAACCTAGGTGTAGGGAGAGGTATGAAGTAGGTGAAGTATTCCTTACTATGGTATACTAAGAGTATGTTAAGCCTAGTATGCCTAGTATGCCAAGAGTCCCTCTAGGTTCTAGTCAGCTCCATACCTTAAGAATGAGAGAGGTAGGAATCTCTTGCCAGACTCGAACTCCAACAACCCCGCAAGGGAAGTCAGATCACTGGAAGCTGGACTCTCTGCGTGCAGGGATGACAGCGTCTTCTCAGTGCGTCAGGCCGGGAAACGGGCTCCTCTGAAGTCGAGGTCTCCTCTGATTTACAGGGGCTAGGGAAGGTATATTTATACCTGAGAAGTACCTAAGAATGTTAGCATTGACGTGAATCGGACAGAGGAAGACGTCATGAATGAACCCCTAAGGAATAATGGTTCATGCATAATATATGAGTCCTTGAAGAAATCAATAGTCCTGTGCTAGGGAAACTCCCGCTGCCTAAGGGTCTGTTCTTCATGAACTCGTTATGACGTTAGGGTGGACGGATGTCGGAGACCATGCCTGTATTTGGAGTGCACGGTTTAATGCCTAAATAAGGGCTGGGATTTTATGCCTATATAAGGGCAGGGCGAATTGTGCCTATATAAGGACATGATACAGGAAAGCCCGTGTATGGACACCCTAAGAGGAATACAACACAACAAACATTGTCGCACAGGGCGCCACCAGCGCTATAGCCGGCCCTGTGAACAAGGCTCAGATGAACTAATGACTCTGAGAAGTCACCAGTTGAGATTTCTCCAAGATCAGAAGAAATACTAGCTTCAGAAAAAGAAACAAAACCTTTCAGCTAGCCTGATTATGCCTTACAACAGGGTTCTCCAAAGGCGGTTCTTGAGGGCAGGATCCGTGCCCGATTTTTAAGATAACTACATTTATCTAAATGGGGATATGCTAAAGATCTGGCATGGATCCGGCCCTCCAGGACCGACTTTGGAGAACCCTTCCTTATAGGAAGGGACAGAAATTAGCCAGTCAATTGAGATAAGGGTAAATTTGAACAACTTCAAGATGTAAAGAAGCCACTTCAGGAGGAAATACCTTCACAAAGACTCGAAGAGCAGATGCCAGACTCTGGGGAAGCATTGTGGTTTGGTAATGGTGGAAGCCCACTCTAAATCTCAGGAAGCGCTGATTCATGAACAGAAATATGAAAGTCACTGGTAGCCACTAAGAAAATCCCAGATTACAAGGAGACATTCCTGAAGAGTGTGTCCCCAATATTCTGATCGACCTCTTTAAAATGCAGTATAGGTCTGTAACTTCCATGTTGTTTGGGAACCAAAAAAATTATGGAATAAAATCTCAGTCCTCCATGGACATCATTTAGGGTTACCCCGGGGTCGCAGTTGCAACCCCTGGTATCCTTCTGTGACCCCTTGCACATTGCTTGCGACCCCTGGCCTCACAGAAATGTAATACGCTGGTGAAACAATTATTTATTGCTTCAAGTAGATACCAGCAAAAAAATAGTTGTCTGTGTCTTCTGCTACACCAGAGCATGTAAAGGGAGCAAGAAAGACAGGAGGCCATAGGGAAAAGAGAGGGGGCACAGGGGGAAAAACCTTTCAGTGGAAAGGATGGAAAAACAAAACAAAGAGCAGGAAGAGGCCACTATAAAAAGACGTGAGAGATTGAGAGACAAACGCAATGGTGTGTGTTTGTGAGAGAGAGAGAGAGGGGTTAAAGAGATATCAAACAGCGGTGACAGGTGTGACAGAGAAACAGACAGGTGTGAACGAAGGTGAAACAGGTTAAAAGGATAGATAGACAGGCAGACAATAGATAGATGGATGGATGGATGGATGGATGGATGGATGGATAGATAGATAGATAGATAGATGATAGATAAATGCATAGATGCTTAGATAGATAGAAGTCAGAGAGAGGGAAGACCAGTGAAAGAGTTTGGCAGTATGAGAAATGTGATATCGATAGATACAGATGAGAAAGAGATATCTAAAAAAGCCAAAGAGGGAGCGACAGGTGTGAGCCACGTAATAGGAAGATAGCTAGTGACAGAAAACTGAGAGGTAGATGGATGTTGGTGGGACTTGTAGGAAAGATACAGCTCAGAGATGCACAGGTAAAACAAGTAATAAAGAGTCAGCTAAGAGAGAGTGGGGATATAGATGAGAGATTACTTATACAGAGTCTGTTCAGAGAGGAGACGCAAAGGGTGGTGAGACAGTGGAGAGAGGTAATACAGACAATAATTGGAGAGAGAGCTCTGAGAGAAGGGGAAATGGGCGTAATAGAGAAGTGCAATAATGAGACAGAGTTGAAACACAACTAAGAGAATTTGGGAGGTGGCCAAGTGAGAAAGTGACAGGTGAAAGAAGGGAGACAATTCAGAGTATGTTCCTAAAGTGACAGAGAGAAATGGGAGACAGAGTGGTTATTCAGTTTTGAAAGAAACACAGAGGGAGATTAACAAAAATGGAGGCAAAGGCTGACATTTAGGCAGAGACCTGTGATAAAGAGACGGGTACCAGAGTAAGTGTTGTGGGAAACAGGTAAAATATGTGAAAAAAAGACAGAACAGGTGAGAAAGTCAGACGTGACATATTATAAAGGTGGAGACAGGAGGGGTGAGAAAGAGACAGCGACAGGTAAAAAAGACATGCGAGTGAGAGGTAATGAAAAAGGCAAAGTTGAGAAACAGACAGCTGAGGGGAGCGTCACAGCATGTCAGAGGTTCTATGACATCACTTCCTGTGATGTCTTTGGGGTTAAAGTGCATGTGATGTTGCTTCCGCTACACCTGGTAATTTAGTGAATCAATGCTCAGGCAGTCCTTTTTTTGTCGAAATGAGAACCACTGCCCTCCTGGCCAAGAAAGAGGAGATTCCTTGTGACAGAGCTTGAGGGAGAACAGGAAGTTGAGGAGGTTTGAGTCTCTGTGAAGCAAGACTCTTCTGGAAGACACTGGAACATGATAAAATATCCATGATTTCCAATTTCCTGAACCCCTTCTTTGTTAAGTAGACACTGCCATGTCTTGAAGAACTGAAGTATGCAAACCCCGCCAAAGATTGTGGAGGTATAGTCAGGCTTTCAGAGATTGTTGTTGACGCATGGACCAGGACTTATGAAGTGACTATGATGATGTGTGAGTTGGAGAAGCAAGTATGTACATTATTCAGCATGGTTCACGTCACAATAACGGTGACCCTTTTCATACAATGCTGCAGCATAGCCAGACGAAACACACATACCCAGCATTCAACCTTAATTAATACATATAGGCAGGGTAATACATTTAGGCGGGGAATAAAACAACTTGTCATACAGAGCACTATCTCCCGATCGTGGGCTGGGGCGCAAAAGTGACATTACCCCTCTTGAAGAGACTGTGTTGCTCTTTTATTAAATAAAACAATTGATTCTGCTCTTTTAGACACAAAGGAATGAGATCAGGTCACATTACCAAGAAAATACTAAATACCAGCTCTGCCTTGCATCCTACAAAACCCTAATCATGAAAGAAAAGGCCTCCTACTTCACTAGAAAGATAGAGGAAGCAAAAAACTCTATGAAAGAACTCTTTCAAACTGTGACCAAATTAACCACAGACTTCTCTAATAATAGCTGTCCATCACCAATTTTTTTACAACACTTTGGACAACTTCTTTTTGGCCAAAGTGGAAACATCTACAACACATTTTCTTCCTCCACCCCTCACTCTCCTGGTGATAGTACTGCTACCACCTCTCTTATAGAGCAGTCAACCATTAATCAGTTCACTGTGCCTACAATAGAACATGTTACTAACACACTGAAAGTCAAGTCTTCCGGCTCCCCCCAGGATCCATGTCCTCCAAGGGTGGCCAAACTAGTAGAAGAAACCATTGCCTCTCAGCTCACAACCATCTACCATCTAATGTTCACAAATGGGTGTTCCCTTCCATTTGGGAGAAAGCCTTTCTACTTCCACTATTGAAAAAGACGACCTTGGAATCCAAGGATCCTAGAAGGTACTGCCCCATTTTCTGCTTACCTCTACCAGCAAAGGTAGTAGAAAAAATCAAGAATACCCTGTTGGTTGGCCATATCCAAACTAATAATCATCTAGACACCACTCAATTTGGAGTCAGCAGGCCATAGCGTGGAAACAGCCCTGATCGAGGCTACTGAGGAGATCGGGCATTCACTCAGCTTAATCTCTCAGTGGCTTTTGACATGATTAATCATGAGCTGCTGCTGTTTCGACTGACAGTAATTGGTGTCACCAGCCCCGCCTGGGATCTGCTGAAGTAAATTCTTTCTGGCCAGGAACAGTCGGTCTGACTTGGGGAGTTCATCTCAAATCGTTTCCCTTTCCCAAGTGGGGTCCCTCAGGGGTCCTCGCTCAGTCCAACACTTTTTTTTAATGTCTATGTAACTCCCTTGGCCGACATAATAAATAGCTTTGGCTTTTTCTTTAAACTCCTACGTGGACAATACCAACATTGTCATCTCCCTGGCCAAGGATGACACAGGCACAAGCTCCAGATTCTGCGACTGTAGGCAGGCAGTTAGCACAACACAGATTTAATTGGTACACCTCAGGCAGGACCCTACGCTCTGCCACTGCCAAATGCGCCATTGTCCCAAGGTTTAAATGTTCTACCTGGGGTGGCAGGAGTTTTTTTCCTTGCATTGATCTACCATTGCACGTCAAGAGTGCACCCAAACTTTTGTATTTCAGGAATCTTCTGAAGACCTGGCTTTTTAATACTTACTACCCCCTTAGATCTTCTTTTGCCTTTGCCTCTCTCCTGCTTCATAGCCAGTGCCAAGACACCTCCAGGTATTCGTGCGCTTTAGACAACTTATTAACATAAGATAACATAACAAAAGGCTTGAGTATTTTCCACTGTTTTGCTTTCTTCTGGACTAGATCATTAGTTCACAACCAATCATTTTACCCCCAAAAAATGCAGATGTGAAATCAGGGCCATTTGACCCTCTCTGACGTCCACAATTCTATTCAGAGGTGCCCACGAGCAGCTATGTGTGCTCCAGATGAAGTTGCCAAAGCCCACAAAGGACCAACAATTCATAATTTATTGTAGATCATTTAAAATCATAACAATATCAGTACAAATTAAAACCTTATATATTTGGCATATCTCTCAAATACCCCAATAAAACAACCCCATTATATTCTCAAAAAACACTGCAGTGCTTAAAACAGCACAGAATGGTGTACTAGGATTGTTTTTCCCAACTTTGGCAATTTTGTATTTATATTTGTTTTGCTAATAGACTATTAAATTGACCATATTCTCCTTTTGCACACTCAAGGCCTGATGTACGGTAGTGACCCCTGTCTACAAAATATTGGTTTTACCAAAGATTTTTGGATTTCTGGTAGCTGAAGCCAGGGGCAAATCAAGTATTATACAGATTCAAATTTGTTCCCACAAAGTCTGCAACATGCAATAAAATTCGATGTCCCTCTGCAAACTTGCTCTTAAGTTGTTAATGGGGAATAACAGAAAACATAAGGTCATGATTTTTTTCTGAACACATTGTTAGTAGAGTTCAGTCAAGTTGCCTGTGGTTTTGTGCCGTATATGTTTCCAGTGTAAAATATCCGTATTTGTGTTTTCTGAATCTTCCCAAGTTTTCTTATAATGTGTTTATTTCTTTTATAAACCTTTAAAAATATTCTATTCTACAGATTGTTCCTATTGTTCAGCTCTCCAATATTGCTTTAAAATGTGGCTTAATGTGTGTGCCTAAAAAGTGATTGACCTACGGGATTGTGATTGCTTTCTGTTCAAAATAAAGATTTTAATGTACCCTCTGTGGCACTTCTCAGCCTATGGTAATAGTTGATAAGTTGCATATTCCTGATATATCACATGCAAACCAGCCTGACCTCAAGTACATGTTGAGATGGGATGACGCTAGTTTTCAGGCAGGGGGTGTATCAAAGACATTTACTCAGAATTTTGCCCCTAGTTCAACCTATCCCCAAGAGTGATGGGTTTGTATGTCACCAAAGGGATATTATTGGCACTAAGGATTGGTAAGATGGAAGACACAGATAGACTGCACAGACTGACATAGAGCCTCCTCAGGAAATATTGGAGAAATGCTGATTTACATTTCAAAATGTTCAAATGAAAATGGGGTGTCCTCTTCTGAGCTGCCATATCCCTAAAAATTGGAATGCGTCCACCTGATCAATTTTATCTGCCTGCAGCTTCCAACAGAGTGTGTTTGGCTCTGGTGTACACTAATATTTTGTTTTTGTTAATGTTTACGAGCAGGTCTTTATTTTATTTGCGCAGTACACCAGGCAACCTTTGCAAGCAGACTCCTTATGCAAACAGTATTAAACTGTCATCTGCATACTGGAGCAGCAGGACATGCTGACCTCTCATTTTGGATGGGAGATATCAAATTCCCTGCACTTTTACCCATATATAAGTTTTATATTGGTTGGACAAAAGTAGGGCCAGCATGCAGCCCTGCTACAGGTCAAAATTACTTGGATTTCATTTAGTCAACATGGTGCCAACATCTACTTTTAAACATATCCATGTGTCATGTGTGTCCTGCCTTTAGAAGTGAGGCAAGGATTTCCATTTTCATTACCTCTAACTTTAGGGGAAGTCATGGTAAAGTCTTTTAATTTATCGGGTTTCCACAAAAGACATGGATATCCCTTTCTACCACCATCCTCCCTTTAACATTCTCCCATTCAATATCCTTCCATTCAACATCCTCCCATTCAATATCCTTCCATTCAACATCTCCCATTCAACATCCTTCCATTCAACATCCTCCCATTCAATATCCTTCCATTCAACATCCTTGCATTCAACATCCTTCCATTCAACATCCTCCCATTCAATATCCTTCCATTCAACATCTCCCAATCAACATCCTTCCATTCAACATCCTCCCATTCAATATCCTTCCATTTAACATCCTTCAATTCAGCATCCTTCCATTCAATATCCTCCCTTTCAACATCCTTCCATTCAACATCCTCCCATTCAACATCCTCCCATTCAACATTCTTCCATTCAACATCCTTCCATTCAGCAGCCTTCCTTTCAACATCCTCCGATTCCGCATCCTTCCATTCAATATCCTCCCGTTGAACATCCATCCATTCGACATCCTCAAATTGAACATCCATGCATTCATTCAACATCCTCTCATTCAACATATTTCCATTCAACATCCTTCCATTTCATATTATCCCTTTCAACATCCTTCCGTTCAACATCCTCAGATTCAGCATCCTTCCATTCAACATCCTCCCATTCAACGAATTTCCATTCAACATCCTTCCATTTCATATTATCCCATTCAACATCCTTCCATTCAACATCCTCAGATTCAGCATCCTTCCATTCTATATCCTCTCATTCAACTTTCATCCATTCAACATCCTCCCATTCAACACACTCCCATTCAACATCCTCCATTCCAACATCCTTCCATTCAACAGCCTTCCATTCAGAAACCTTCCTTTCAACATCCTCCAATTCAGCATCCTTCCATTCAATATCCTTCCATTAAATATCCATCCATTCAACATCCTCCCATTCAACAACTTCCCATTCAACATCCTTCCATTCAGCATCCATCCTTTCATTCCTCCGATTCAGCATCCTTCCATTCAACATCCTTCCATTCTTTCAAAGTAAAGTCTATAATTACATGATGAGAGGTCAGTGGACTTCTAGGTCAGGTCCCTTGAGATCCAGTAGCTGTTGAAGGTATTCTATCACCACCATTAGTTGAGCCCCTTACACATACTCCCCTTTAGGAAGTGTATCTTGGGCGTGATTCTCATCATCAGGCCGTTGCTCTGGAACCTGCTGTTTAGAAAGAGGAGCATTTGTGAGCCCAAAGGCAGCAGCCGCAGCCACTAGGTTAGAGATCTTCTCCTGAAGTTCAGTGCAAGAAAAAGGGACCATCTCCTTCTCTTGAGGAGGGACAGGGTCCATGGGAGCAGGATGCTATTTCTCTACACTCTTTCAATCCTCCATGCTTCAAGCAGGACGGACAATGAAAAGACCCAGAGGCACAGCATGTTAAGTACTGCTTTCACTTCAACAACGGGCTTCCATTCTCGCAGGATGTGAGCATCACTCTATCATAAAAGACCCAAACATGCAGGGTGAGGCAAAAGTATTGCCAGCTGTTGCAAAGCAAGGGCAACAGTAAGGACACTGCAAGCTGTCCCCTCTGCTCTCAGAAGCAATGCTTGCGTGAGCTGGGCAGACTGCTTTCATCTTCCCCTCTCTGCCTGAAGCACATGAGTGGTACAAAGTCCACACACCCATTCTGCTAATATATGCTGTAGAACAGACCACCTCTCTTTCCCCTACCCACGGCAGTTCTCCGAAACTGTGCTCTGTCCTTTCAAATGCAGGATACCAGCAGAGTCTTCTAAGCACCAGACTTCAATCCAGACTGTTGCTCGGGTTTAAGTAACTGACCATCTGCTGGTATTGAGCAGTGATACCATAGTGACAATGCATCAATTAAACATGCCTGCACAGCAGGGACCGTGAAAATGTCTCTGCAGGAGACACAGAGAAATATGTATCCACAAGATCAGGTTACCATTTCCCTTACCCTCAATCGTTTACTCCTACTCCTTTACCCTGTACCCTCTACTCTTAACTCCTTACCTTACCCTCAACTCCTTACGCTTAACTTTACCTCTTACCTTTATCTTTAATGTATTACCCCTTACACCCACTTTTAACCCTGTAAAATTACTGCTTGTCCCTAACCCCCTTTTACACCTAGACTTAACCCCTAACCCTTAGCCCTTAATATTAACCCTTTAGCCTAAATCATAACACTTACCCTCTGCTTCTTACACTTACCTCTTTACCTTTGCACCCTTAACCTCTTACTTCCTTGCCCCTTTCCCTCTTACATACACTCTTTACCCTTAAAACATTACCATTAACCTACCCACAAACTCTTTTATCCCTTACACAAGCCCCTTCCCCTAGTCCCTCAAGCACCTACCCCTTACCCATAACTCCACATCCTTAACCCATTACTCTTTACCATCCTCTTCAACCCCTGCATCTTATGTTTAAGTTTACCCCATTACTCCTTACTCCTGTCTTCTTACCCTAGCTATGTGATAGAGGGAAATAGTCTCATGGAAGGCATGGCTCCTCATGTATGCAAACCTGGGATGCTGAAGACAGGAGAGGAGGTAATGTACTGATGGCGGTCTGCTTCTTATGTTTCAGTTAATCATACCTAGGCACTTTCCTTAGAATTCATCTGTATTGTCGTTATTGTACATGTTATGTTATGTTATGTGTATTTGTATACCGCAGAACTTACCCAGGAGACTAAGTGAAGATCCAGGTCTTCAGCTCCATGCTGAATTCAAGAACAGAGGAGGTGGCTCTGGGGGAGGTGGTTCCAGGCTTTAGGAGTGTGGTATGAGGAGGTACCACCTTCAGATCTGGTTCTATACATGCAGGGGTTGTCTGCAATTAGGAATAAAGCTGAGCGGAGGTGTTTGAAAGATTTATGGAAGTCAGTGTGGTTGGTGAGGTGCATGGGGCTAATTTTATGTAAGGTAAAATTGCAACATGTCTTTCATACAGATTAACATATGTAAAATAAGCCCTCCTCACCTGGTTGTTGTTGGCCCACAATATGCTCTTTGTGTTGACATGCACTCCTTCACCTATTTGGGAGTCAAAGCTGCCCACATTTATCAGCCGGATGTCGTCATCATCAAATACCTGCACACTGAAGATGTCAAAAGCGCTCACAGGATCTCCATTCACATCAAAGTATATTTCCCCACCAGTATCGAGCGTGACGTTAATGTTCTTCACATAGTGGAGGACCTGAGGGATTGGAAGACAGAAACAGAGACTCTTTGACATGCTGTAACCACCACTGGAAAATTAGAAGAATTATCGACTGCTGAGTCAGATCTGTACTTGGATGGAGGTGTGGAGTGGGCATCATAACAGACTGACTGTTGTTTAGAGGTGGGGAGAAACAAGAAAAATACTAGCAATACTATATTTTATGCAATTTATTCATGGATTAGGCACAATTTCTAAGAGCTAATGAGGACTGTAAGTGTGATGGTAAAGACATTTAAATGAGAGAATGCTTATATGTTGGGACAAAAGTCCTCTGCATGGGTCTGGAGAGCCATGCTGCCTTGTATGTTTTTTCTGGGTAAGGCTCCATTTTTATGGTTTGGTGTGACAGTGCAGCTGTCACCACAGAATTATGTGAGTATCAGCAGGTGAGAGGTGCTTTGGCATGTTGGGAACCAGAAGTGCATCTTGTGATTGGGCAGACACTGTGTATTTCCACAAAAAAGTGCTTGACCCACCCCCCCCACACAGCTGTGATCATTTTGTTTATTTATCCAGCTGCCTGAACTTGAACGTTTATGGGCACACATAAGCCATTGTGATGCTATTAAAGTGTTTTAGATAACTACTTAATTTACAGTGTTTCTCTCTGGCAGCAGCAGAAATGGGAGGAGGGCATTCATTAAATAACATGGATTGTTAGGTCTGGCGTGACAGTGCATTCATACACCTGACCTATTAGCATTGCCAGTGGTTGTTCCTTCAGTGAGCATGACAGACAAGCCCACCCACTGGCCATTCTCCCATTTAGAAGGTTATGAGACCTTAGAGCTGGATGTTGAGGTGGAGCGGTCACCCATAATGCACCCTCTTTTTTAGAGAGTGACTATGGCTATGCCTACAGCCTTCCCCTGTGCGAAGTTCAACCCAGTTCCCTGTAGAATGGCTTTTTTCCCCCACTTCATAGAAGTAAAGAGTACTTGCACATGTACTTTTAAAACGTGGTCCCGAGTGAGGTCGTATGTAGAATTGGCTACTTGAATGGTTGCATTCATTAGACTCGAGGTTCCAGATTTTGTATGATTGTGCGTCGCGGTTACTTAAATTTTGTGTCTCATCACCGATCAATTTTGGCACTTACTAAGGAACACAAAGTCGATTTGTGTGTCTTTGAGTGGTTTAGCAAATGCAAAGTAATACGTGCACTGCCTTGTGCTACTTTGTGTCAGGTAGGCATTGCATTGGTCGTACATGGGTGTTTTCATATTTTCACTCATGTATTTTGACACAAACTCAGATTTACAAAGACTTGTAAACCTGGGTTTGCACCACAAATGGTGATCCTACCTGACAGAGGTGCAGTGAGGAGAAATATCTTTATTTCTCCTTGTTGCATTCCCTTTCAATATGTGCTGCATTCTAGAGTACGAATAGAAAAATTAATATGCCTCTATGGATTGCTCTTGTCTGGGAGAGTATCCCTGTCTGCAGAAAAACAATACCGCTTCTAACGCTGTTTAGCTCCCTCCCATTCACGCAACGCAGCACATCAACTTTGATTGCTGCCCTGCATTGCATGAATATTTAATAAATATGCCTGAGGTATCAGGTGATTGACAACATGGGGGCTGGCTTAGTGTAAGGTTGCTCAAGACCGATGGTAGACATGGAAGCCTGCAAGTTTTACATTCCTATACCTCCTACAACTGAGTACACTCGCCTCTGTTGATGAGGGAGGAAAGTACTAACCCCTTTGAAGTCACCACATTTCCTCGCCAGATTTATATTACTCACTCCACTAATCCTGCTGTCATCAGATTTGTGTTCTGTCCTCATCTACGGCACACATACATTTTTGCTGGACATGCTTTACATGGCTCAAGATCAATTGCTAACAACCAAGATACCTTTGTGCTATGTTCACATATGATTGGCATAGTACCCTTAGACTGACAGGTTGTGCAATATCCCATTGTCCACGTCTAGTCATAACTATTGAGCACCTTGACTAGCATAGTTTTCCAAGGATTTTCTATCATCCAATGAGGACCTGTTGAGAAGAACCTGTGGTACAGACATAGGACTCTGACAGTTGCCACCCCTTTCCAGAATAGGCAGAAATCAGGGCTGAGCCAGAGGAAACCACTGCTGCATTTGACCTGTGCAAGGAGAAAGACAGGCATGCCTGAGAAAAACGCTACAGTCCATCTTCTCAGGAGGAGTGATTGGCTCCCAGCTAAGTGCAGAGCCCAGTTGACTGAGAGGACCTGTGAAAAACAGCAGTTAGATTACACCTGCTCAAGCATCATAGGGGCATATTCACAAGGAGCTGTAGCCGAATTAACAGCACTTTATCGCAGCCAAAGTCGTGATAAATTTACCCCCCCCATTCACAAGCCGGTGTTAACAGCCCACAGCACCAGTTTACCCGCGATAGCAGCCGCAAAAAACATCGCCACAGAGGATCCTCGCAAATATCGCTAATGAGATGCAGAGTAGGCGTTCCCGTGACAAAAGCAGAGACAACAGCACACCTCAACATTCACAACGACCAGCCACATCCGCGATAAAAACACAAAACAGGCGATAAGGCGCGTTAGCACCAGGAAATCTACACCTGCTCTGACCTGGTGTAAAGTCCGATGGCAGCCAGCACCACAAAAGGGAGCACAGCCCAGGGCCACAACCGAAGGGCAACAGATGCCATGGAGCCACACATCATCCAGCCCGGACACCCAAGAGGGCCACAACACCCACCCCCACCACTCCAGGACCCCATTCCACACCTGGAACACCCCACCCCCGGACCAACACAGACGCAGCGCAGACAAAGACAGTGAAACCCCAGGAAACGTACCAGCCGCACAGACCCAACATCTGACAATGTCACCTTCCACTCCAGGCTGAAAGGGACAACCAACCTACGCATTCTGACCATCATCGCCTAACAGGCCTACGGCAACAACACAGCGGACAACCAACATCCCACCCCACACAAAGCTGATGCCGTGGCTGCACCTAATGGCCCCTGAGACCCCCCATCCAACACCCGCCAGAGTTGGAGGAGTCCCACAGCCAGCCACATCCAAGTCCCCTACACCTGCCCTGGACGTCTCCATCACCCTGGTACCCCAGTCCCCATACGTACAACACAATGCGCAGGATCCGCTGGAGACCAAGCAAGGACCAGACCCCATAGCAGGATGCACGCACGTGTTGGGGGCAACACACAGCACACATGTACCACCTGTGCCCCCTGGTGACACAGCACACAATCACCAAAACAGGAAGCACACGTCTCACACCAATGTGCAGGCAACAACAGAACACCGTGGAACACCCAACAATGTCGCCTTCAAATACACAACCAGTGTGCATGATACCTTCATCCTCCGACAGTCCATCCTCAACCAGCGTTCCCAGGATGGCAACAAGGGAAATGTTCAGCCCCTTGGCAATATACAAATGAACACCCCACACACCTCAACACCACAACCATGCAACTCACAACTCGGGCAATGCACACGTCACAAAATCACATACAACAGGCACAACAATATGCCCACCCACCAGAAACGACAGAACAACTTACAATGTCCACATGGGCAAGCCCTGAAATGAGCCAGCAACGGCATGGCACCTCAGCCACATACTAGCCGAATCAGGGGAGAGGTGGCAACCAGGCATGTGTGAAGGATGCAGTAGAACCATGTTTGGGAAAGTACACAATGCCAAGAGTGGCGGAGATGTGCTGGACACCTCGCAGTATGCAGAACACACCCATATCCATGGCGACATACACCGCTTGTGTATGGAGTGTAGTGGACAGTGGACGCCACCTTGTCACCCCAGCCAGTGGGGGACCTCGCGGAAATGTTGCATGTTACGCCCCCCCTAAGCGTCAGCGAAGTGGGATGGCCCGGCGTACGCCACGCCAGCGTAGGGGTGTGAATAAAAACCACGTAGGCCTGGGCGTGGTCCACTTCCGGAAAGACCCACATCTCTGCCAGGGCGGAGCCTCCCACCTCGCCACGAGGCTGACGCCATCCCCGTGAGCAGAGTTGCCTGAGATGCCGTGCGCCAGCCAGACCCCGGCACGCTGGTCCACGAACCTGTCAGGCCAGCCCCTGCGCAGCCAGACCACACTGATCACCTTCCGACACCGGCATGTGTCAAGGAGGGCCCACCACGTGCCGGCGCAAGCCACAAGCCCGAGGCCCGAGACCTTGGCAGCCACCTCAGACCATCACTGCGGCCCGCTTTATTCCTTTTCCGTTGACGTACTCTACTGCCGCCCCCGGCCTACTTTTCGGACCAGTAGGCCCCACATGTGGTACTATGTCTTGAGTCATGAATGGCAGTGACTCCAAATCCGGGCCAGCGGCCACAGCACCAGACCCCCCCGATCAGTGAGGCATAGTTCCATATGGGCATCTTGCGTCACGTGGTGCCACTAACCCTGTTCAACGCCAGCCGGCAACACGTGGTGCCACTAACCCTGTTCAACGCCAGCCGGCAACACGTGGTGCCACTGAACCTGAACTACGCAGGCCGGTGGGGCCATCCAACCTATGCCGGCGACACTCGGTGAATGGGCCATGCTGGCCACTGCCTCAGGCCTACACCACGGTCAGGTAGGTCACACATTTGGAACTGAGTCTTGATTACACCATGGCAGTGACCAGATGTCTACTGCAGGGGTGATATCACTAAACTCCCTGCTATCAGAGAAGCAAACGAATGCATCACAAGCACACGACACGTGTCTGTGGGCCCATGCTGACCGCTGCCTCCGGCCTACACTGCGGTCCAGTAGCTCACAGAGTCTTGATTTGGCAATGTTGGAGTTCACATCTGTGTACCGGCACCATCGCAGACTGCATCCCTTCACAGCACCTGTGCCACTAAGTTTGTTCCCTGACATACATGGACACTCACTGGTCATACATTGGTGGCGTTTGAGTCTGTGGACTAGGGGCTAGTTTTCATCCTCATGTAGCTGATCCCGAGTTGTTTGTGCAAACGAGGCTTGCGCTTTCCACTCCTCCATTTGCTGCTTCCAGATAACATCAGACCTTCCGCATCATGCCCTGGAGGACACCTTCCACTGTCCCCCGGAACCCTCCGCAACATACAACTCGGACATTGATGGGGACCCGCTCAGGTTGCCTGGCCCATCTGACTGCACCCCATGTCACCGTCCCGTGGCTGGGTGCCTGTGCCGGCCGCAGTGCATCCGGGGCCAATAACTCTGTGCTGGTCAGGTCTGGGACACCTTCTTCTGAGACATTGAATGGCCTCTGCAGCGATGGTCTTGGGGTCATCAACACCATGTGTCTGTGGCCCTGCGCTGTCCGCATCCTCAGGCCTCAACTGCGGGCCACCATGGCCCACACATAGCATCGAGTCTTGAGTGGCCCGGACGTCGCATCACCGCAGGAGGCACACGCCACCACCGCAAGGACCACCTCCAACCGCCATCTGCCAGAGTCGAAAGGGTGGTCCTGACAGACCTACGGAGTTGCTCAGACCTGTCGTGGATGCCATCATCGGCCTGATACCCTGCTCAGCACTCCAGGTGCCAGTGACTCAGTGCACTGCAACTCACGGAACCTCCTGACTGAATATTGGGTGTCCTCTGTCCTTACTCCGGATCCCTCCATGCTGCTCTGCATTTGACTCTGTTATGCTGGTGTTTTCTGTTTCCATGACACTGGTGTCCACTTTTCAGGTTGTTGCCAGCACCAAGCACTCCGTGCGGGCTGGCTTATACTCACCCCACACACATCCAGCACAGGCATCACTGTACATGTGGCCCTGCCAATAAAGGGGCCGGGCGCACGTGCCCGTAGCCAGTTCAACATGATATGTGCATGTGTTTCTGTGGAGGTGTGGGTCTCCTTTGTAGGTTGTAGGTGGTTCCTGAAGGGTATTGGACACCCACGTATGTGTTCTACTTCGCATTTCATGGGTTAGGCAACACCCTCACCTGTTGGGCCACCTCCTTTTGGCATTCGGCCACCTGGCATTGGGGTGCCATGTGTGGGTGGGTGACATGTTGTGAGGCAGCCGTAATTGCGGGTGCTTCATGCTGTGTGGTCTGTTGCAGAGTCTGGGTTCTCCTCTGAGTAGCTTGTCTGCCCTGGTCCTGGTGGTGGGTTGTGTGGGATGTCCATGGGCTGTTGTAGGGCGTAGGTGTTGGGGGTGTGGTGTTCGTCTCGGGCATCACTGATGGGTTGTCTGTTCAGACCTGCTGGAGGTGTTGTTTGTCCCTCTGCATTGTGAAGGGGAGGTGCATGTTGGCATTGTGTTGGCGCCTTGTTCTTGTCGACATGCAGACTGTGTGACAATGTACATTGTGACTGGGCGGTGGTGGCTATTTGAGTTGAGACAGTGTACATTTGGCCTACATGGCTGATGTGGGGTTGTAGGGGTAGGTGTGCATCTCACAGTTCCCTGCTCTGTCCAATGTGATTGTTCTGATTCTGCGCCAGGGTGGACCCAGTTGTGTCCCCTGTTCTGCAGTGTGGGTGTTGCACTTTGTGCCACATTGTCATGGTATGTGCTGTGATTGCTATGTGTGTGTGCTGCAGTGTACTGCGGGGATGGGGGACATGTCCCTGGGTAATTGTGGATGTGCAGTGTGCTACACCTCATTGTGCATGTGTGGCATTGTGCCCATCACCCCCCATCCCCCCAGTCCCTGTTGAATCCTCACCCTGTTGTTGTTGTGTCAGGTCCTGTCGAGCTGTGTCCGTACTCCCTACTCCTTGCACCCTCTCCACACTGATGACTGTGGCCTGGCTTTCCTCCTGCTCCTCCTGTGTCGCTGGACTGCCACCTCCTGTCGCCGTTGCTGCCTTCCTGTTGGCAGCGGGTTTGTGCCTGGTTTGGGTTGTCACGTCCTGGCGGAGCCTCTTGGCCTCCTGGATTGGCCTCCTGGGCTCTGCGACTGCATTCCAGGTGGTCTGCTTGTGGGTCATTTGCTGGTAGTGTTCTGTCGCCTCCGTGGCCTTGGTCTTGTTTTCCTGCGGTCTGCACCCCGTCTTCCTCTCCATTTTCTCCTTGGCCTTCCCCTTCCCACTTGTTCCTTGCTGGTGGTCTGTGGGGGTTGTGGGGTTCGCGTTGCCCACTGCGCTGGGTCAGGGTGCATGGATGTTGCTACGTGCTTTGGCTTTTTTCTGGTGTGTTGTGCCTGTGGTTTTTATGGTGCAATTGCCCGCCAGACGCGTGGGAGTTGCAGGCCTGAGGCTGCTTTTCGCAGCTTTTTGTACCAGGATTGGCCTCATCGCATGGTTTCTCGCGTTCCGCATTTTTTGGGCGTGGTGTTGATTTACACGCTGGCATTTGACACGTTATCTGGTGACTATCACATGGTATCGCCTTGTTGTGAATTCCACGTTGACACGGGGTTATTTTCCCGTGATAGGCTGCGTTATTGAAAGCTGCGTTATGCTACTCTTGCGGTAGTTATCACACGTTCTTGTCAATATACCCCAAAATGTTGCCACATCCCAATATTCAGGATTTGTCAACTTTGCACAACATTGAGGCCCAGCGGACGATCTGTCACCTATCAATTTTGCAAGTGGAAGACTTCTTCATCCTTGCCCTGCCCCTAATGGTCCAGGAAGCTATGTGCACCTTTCAATAATGTCAAAACATCTTGAAGAGTATTCTGACTTCACCTCATAGAATGGGAAATCAGTCCTACCAGGAGAAGGCTGCAGGATTCTGGAACTATTGGAATTTTGGCTGTAGGTCCATCTGATCTTTAAATATTGATTTTTAAACCCTCTCCTGTCACCACCCCTGGACTTACATAATTTTCAATTTCCTGTGTTAAGTGCCACCCTTCTCCTGGTGCCCCACTGTAAGAATTTCTTAATAGTGAGTTGTTGGGTTTCAGCTGCAGGCCCACAACTAATTGAATCATCTAAGTGGGTTTATAGGTATGCTAGTACCTAAGCAAGCTAGTACAACCTAATGCTAGCAGCTGGACTAGTGGGATTCCAGTACACTGTGCCATATCACAGATCATGGGCCACTGCACTAAGGGTGGGCGAAGTACCACTACACAGAATTGATCAAAAACTCCCCGCTCTGTAACTCCGCTCTGCAACTCCGTTCCATCTCAACCCAATTAATAAAACTAAAACCTCACATACCTTTATCGTTACATGCTAAAATACATATAGTCATCTCACAAAAGGGAAAATGAAAATATAGCAAGCAGTGAGAGAGGTGATGATTTCGGGGTCCTCCCTAACCTAGGAGAGAACCAAGCAGATGCCTTGAACACAAAGAGCACATCCTGCTGAACGATTCAGTGGTGGTCCCATCCTCCTAGGACCACCCTAGCCAGTTATGGGCAAAATATATCCCAACCAAAGGCTCTGCAAGCATTATGGGACGAGATTCTAGAGTGCAGTGAACATTATAGTATCCAATATGAAAACATTCCTCAAGCTGCAGCTGCTCTCCCGGCTCAGCTGAGAGCTAATACTATAATATTCACTGCACTCTAGAATCTCGCCCCATAATGCTTTGCTGGGCCTTTGGTTGGCACTTTATTTTTGCCCATAACTTTGCTTGGGGTGGTCCTAGGAGGATGGGACCACCACCGAATCGTTCAGCATGATATGCTCTTTGTGTTCAAGACATCTGCTTGGCCCTCCCCCTAGGTTACGGGGGACCCCAAAATCATCACCTCTCTCATTGCCTGATATTTATCAAAGCTCACTTTTGTGAATTGGTTATATGCTTCTCAGCATGTAAAGGTAAAGTTGTTTTATCAAAGGGATGTGGGTGTAGTAACTAACTCCACTACGTGGCGTAGTTGGAAGAGTGGAGTTCATTACCCACGGTTACACTGCACACCATTCTTGTACTTTGAGATGAAATTGATGTTTGTCAAGTTTGGTGATGCCTCACTCTTTGGGTAGGAGTAGTTTGCAACATCTGGGCAAGGTTTGTAAAACTTGCGCCACAATCTTGTCAATATTCTTCCATCAGTAACAAACCAAATTATTGTCAATACGAAAGCACAGAGCACCAAGCTTCTTGAGAGAACCATACTGTCTCCTTGCCCCAAATATTCAATTCCTGGAATAATGATCCTTGGAGTGTGCACCTGCTAGACGTATCTGCTGCTCAAAGGTATGACACTATGGCCACACTATATAAAAAAAACACAAACAGCAGTGCAACAGACAAGCAGTGTGCATTTAAAAAGGTCCAATTCCAGACTTTATACGCTCCACATCTTCCTATTTTCACTTGTCTATAAAAGAAATGAAACTCCAGACGCTACAGCAAACAGCCAATGCGTTTCATTCACCACATGTGAACTTCTTCCGGGCATTTAAATTTCATGGGCATGTGTCATACGTTAATTCCTGTAATTCCACCTGCCACCATGAGAAAATCCTTCTTCTTGCGTGGACAAGATTTGTATCAAAGATTGAAACCATTTGCACCACAGTTCAGGCCGGTCCGCCTATATCATTGACACCTTAATAAGTGTCCAAGGCCACACAACTGTGAGTCTCGGCAAAGCAAAAAGAGAAAAAGTAAGCTTGGGCTGCTCGACCACAAAACCTTGAAAAAGGCAAGTTCTGAAAAAGGGAATACTTGTCTATTTCACTTGGAGTCAACAGTATTGTGATATTAGCCCTAGGAATGGCTATGTATGGAGCAGAATTGTGGGGTAGTGGGAACATTGATTGCCTTTCTGCAACCGAACATCGGGGCATATTAGCAAGACCCACGTTAAAATTATCGCCGTTTTAGCGGCAGGAAACTGCCGCTAAAACGGCGATAATGGGCTTGATAATATGCGTATAGAATTCCAATAGGCCCAGGTTAGATGTGCAGGACATCTAACCTGTGCTTCTATTGAATTTCCATAACGCATATTAGCAAGCTCATTATCGCCGCTTTAGCGGCAGTTTCCTGCCGCTAAAACGGCGATAATTTTAACGTGGGTCTTGCTAATATGCCCCATCATTTTATTAGATCACTCCTTAACTTACCAGTTAGCACTCTGTTGACTTCTATCCTTCTTGACCTGTCCCAAAGAAAACTTGTCCAGAAGCTGGATTATAGGCATCTATTGTTTTCCATCGTCTATGCACGATTGAGAAGCTTGCTCCCTATCGAGTGGTTGTTAGGGACCTTATGACAAAGCCCAGGACAAGTATTATTCCCTGGTTCTTTTCCCTTAAGGAATTATTGAGGAAATTGGTGGTTGGAGGAATATTGTATAAATCCGGAGGAGTTGAGCTCGATTTCGAAAAGCAGGGTAAAGGCCATTTATTGGGAATTTATCCTGGTGAAGGATGCGTTACATCCTATGGTTTCACTCACTCGAGAGTTTGTAGATTTTAAACCTTTCCCGTTCTTTGAGAATACCATTGATGAAATTGTTCCCCAACTTGCATGGAAATTGTTCCTACCAATTTAGGTATAACACTCACCCCACACTTAACTGTTTTGTATCAAGTGGCGTAGCACTGCACTTTCTGATGTTTTATGTTCGGCCTGTAAAGGAAGCCCTGAATCCTTAGTCCATTTGCTATTTTTTGTCTGTCCAATAAGAATCTGACGGCCAAATGGATTATCTCTCTGTGAAGGCTCACCGGACCTGGACATTATTTAGAGGTGCTCAGAATTCTTAGCACAGACTCCAGTAGAGTAGTGGTTTTTGGCTTAGCAAGATCTCTGTTGGCCTTATGGATTAGACGCTGAAAGTGTTTAGTGTAACATATACAGATTCTAGTTTTTAATAATATATATTTTATAATAATGATATGTATTTTTATATGGTTTTAATTTTTACATGGCATTTTTAAGTGTCCTTTTTTATAGACTGTTATATTTTCTGGTAATTTATAATCACTCTGGCGTCTGCAATGTATGTTTTGGGCTGTTATGCACTTCTCAAAATCTTTGTGATCGATAATAAAGTTATGATGAAGATGATGATATTAGCACACCACCTGTAAACAACTCTAATAGTCATAATTGTGGCCCAGTAATCCTTGACTGCCCTGGAATACAAGGAAAAGGTTATCACATTCATTGGCAACTGGTGGAGATCTTTGGACACCAGTCTATGACTAACCTGATGCCAGTTAATAAATGCAGCTCATTTGCATAAGACTATGCACAAGATAGTGATAAGCAAATGGATAGAGGCTGCAGAGAGTATCCAGCACCTGGATACCATCACAGGTGACAAGTAGCGCTCTACAAATCTACCAATCGATTAATTGAATGAATATGTACAGTGCCAAAGTGTAGTAATCTGCTAACCTTCTTGTCTTAGCTGTGATGTCATCTTATGAGCTATGGAATGTTGCTGTTTGAAATCCAGGGTCTGCTGTGACAGTTCCCTGGAGGGTGTGGAGACGAACGGTCATTAAACATAGTGCTCTTACACTTACCTGATTATGTGTAATCACTTCAAATTTGGCGACGAGTTGGTCTGACCGTTCAAGATCTCCATCCACGTGTGCAGCAGCAGCCTTGTTTGGTTCCGGTGGTGTACAGATGACTGTCCTCTGTTCATGTTTCCATGGATTTGAATTTAGAAGCGTCTTCAAAGGGTCACTTTCACTTCGTCATCAGTGGGACGTCGGTCCTGGTGTCATTGAGGTGAACCCTGTCATCTTTGTAGAACTGTTTGTGCTGCGCAGCTTAGAAAACCTCGTAAGTCTCTCATCCTCCTGTGTGTCAAAGGAGTCTGGTATCCTGCTTTACAGCCCATCTCTGATCCTCGTTGATGCTGGGTTACTGTTTCGTGTGAGAGGAGAGAAGGAAACGTGGCACGTTACTGAGGTACTGTTAACTGTGGTCTCAGGTGTGTTCCTATCATTTGCCGTCATCTCCTCATCCTTCCCCATCACCTCCCAGCTCCGTTTGATGACGTATTAGAATCTTGGTTGTTCTGCCTGTGGAGCGTACCTAACGTATGACGATCTGTCAGCGGTCTCCTCGCAGAGCGTGGTGTGTTTCCCTGACAACGAGTGACGAAGACTTGCACGTTTTATGCGCAGCCTTTCTGGTGTTTGTCCACTGGAGCGTGGAATGTTTTGACAACATGTGAGGCATTTCTTCTCATCTGACGTGCGGTGAACGTTTGTGCGCTTCCCTGCCTACGTCTTCCTTTCTTGGTGCACCAGAAAACTGCGTTTGGGAACACAAACTGCTGTGGAGTGACGGATACCTTCTCAGACGGTCTACGAGAGCAGCGGTTTACTGGAGGAGCAGTGTACAACAAGTATTCTTTGTCCATCAGTTGATGTACAACGTTTGTTTTTGTTTTTTTGGTTTGTCTGTGAGGTCAGCTGTTCAAGGTTTTTTGTTTTCTCTTGGAAATACGCGGCGTGTGACTTTATTGTTATTATTATTATATTTACTGTTTGCTATACACATTTGTTGTTTGGATCTGACTGTGTAGACTATTTGGATATTTTCTTTCACTTTTGTGCATTTTCTTACAGGGTAACGCTGGTGCTCGATTAATTTTCCATCTTGATGGTTATTACTCAGTACTGTTACGTATTGTGTTATTTATAATTTATTGTACTGTATTATTTAAGATGCAGAGTGTCCAAGCTCCTCCACCTTTTTTACAGCTTCCAGGAGACCCTCCAGTGAGATGGAAGGTTTGGTATAGAGCATTCACTATGTATTTAGGAGCTATTGGGGGCATTAGGTTCGGAGCGGAACGAAGGAGGTTTATTCTAGAACACAACCTAGGTCTAGAGGGACAAGCTGTTTTAGAACACTTACCCCCTTTGGAAGTTCCAGAAGGTGAGGTGTTGGAAAAACAATTTGATGTAGAAGGTAGTCTTGTTGTAGCGAGACATACATTTTTTACTAGGCACCAAGATAATGATGAAAGTATTGTATCCTATGTCACTGCGTTACATATTCTCGCATCTGAATGTGAGTTTGAACAGTTCACTTCGCAACTGATAAGGGATCAGGTTGTTGCTCATTGCAGTGACAAAAAAGTACAAGAAAAGTTGTTAACGTTAAAAAATCCATCTCTGCAAGAGACTATTTCTATTGTTAAAAGTATAGAATTGTCTCAGTTGGCTTCTAAAGAATTGAAACCTGATAAAACGAGTGTTGGGGCAGTAAAAGAACACAAAGAGCTATCAGAAAAACAAGTTAATGTAATGCGTGGTAACAAGAACACTGAGAAGAAGTTTAACCAACAAAAGAACGTATGCATGAAATGTGGTTTTCATTCACATTTTCCAAATTCTCGTGTTTGTCCAGCTAAAAGTGCATTGTGTCGCAAATGTGGGAAGCTTGGGCATTTTGCTAAGATGCTAAATGGTAAGTTCCTTGAGGGACCTAACTGTTGTTGTTAAAGATGATGCTGATGAGTGTGTTGATCCTGTTGTTGAGGTGATTGTGGATGGAAAGTCCATTCAACTCTTGGTCGATTCAGGGGCGCGCATGACCATGATTATGGAAGAATTGTTCGATAGTGTTTGGCAGGACAAACCTTTGGAAGCTCCTGACAGGAATCCTGTATCTTATGAGGGCAGGAAAATTGAGCTCAGAGGGTTTTTTGAAACAAGTTTGATTTTCAAAGGGAGGTGTATCTCTGGGAAGGTGTATGTGGCGAAGAAAGGACTCAACATTTTGGGGTGGTATCACCAAGGGCTATTTGGCATGACCCTTAGACCAGGTACGAAGGAGCAAGTGTCTGTTGTGAATGAGACAGTACAGGGTGAGTGTTTGATGGAATGGAGTGACAAGTTCAAGAGTGTGTTTGCTGACAATTTGGGGTGCATTAAAGGATTTAAACACCGTATTAAAGTGAAGGATCAGGCTACCCCAGTAAAGCACAAATTGCGTAATGTGCCGTACAGTGTGAGAGATGATCTGTCGGATGAACTTAAAAGGTGTTATCGAACCTCTGGAGTCTTACCTGTGGTTGTCTCCATTGGTTGTGGCCCGTAAAAAATGGAAGTCTGAGGGTATACACTGATTTGCACAGTCTTAATAAAGAGATTTGGGTTGACTCCCATCCTCTTCTTTGAATTGATGACATTCTTGCCAAATTTGCTGGATGCAAGTTTTTTTCGAAAATAGATCTTTCATCCGCCTATCATCAGGTGGAGTTGGACCCAAGTTGTAAGCATGTGACTGCTTTTGTTTCACCTATCGGCACTTTTCAGTTTAGGAGAATGCCTTTTGGGCTTGCTTCCGCTGCGTCAGCCTTTCAAAACCAAAGGGGATGATGGACGGAGTGTTGAACATTGCAAGCACTCACCCCCAGTCAACTGATCTGGGTTTAAACCATCATCATTCTTTAGCTCACTCCGCCACCCCAGTTCAGACATGGCCGTATGCAAATCAGTCTGACCCTGTGCCTCATGGGAACAGTCCAGCCCGAACTGCCAAGCCATGTCTTCCCTGGACCGGAAACAAGCATCCTAAGACCGGTTTCTGGCTTACAGCCATCATCAGCCAGGCTATCTTGAATCCAGTGGCAAAGTGAGCAAGGGACCCACGTCCGGGCATACTCTGCCAACTTAGGGCGAACATAGCAAAAACAAAGGGGTTGATGGATGGAGTGTTGAACATTGCAAGCACTCACCCCCAGTCAACTGATCTGGGTTTAAACCATCATCATTCGTTAGCTCACTCCGCCACCCCAGTTCAGACATGGACATATGCAAATCTGTCTGACCCTGTGCCTCATGGGAACAGTCCAGCCCGAACTGCCAAGCCATGTCTTCCCTGGACCAGAAACAAGCATCCTGGGACCGGTTTCTGGCTTACAGCCGTCATCAGCCAGGCTATCTTGAATCCAGTGGCAAAGTGAGCAAGGGACCCACGTCTGGGCATACCCTGCCAACTTAGGGCGAACATAGCAAAACCAAAGGGGATGATGGACGGAGTGTTGAACATTGCAAGCACTCACCCCCAGTCAACTGATCTGGGTTTAATCCACCATCATTCTTTAGCTCACTCCGCCACCCCAGTTCAGACATGGCCATATGCAAATCAGTCTAACCCTGTGCCTCATGGGAACAGTCCAGCCCGAACTGCCAAGCCATGTCTTCCCTGGACCGGAAACACGCATCCTGGGACCGGTTTCTGGCTAACAGCCATCATCAGCCAGGCTATCTTGAATCCAGTGGCAAAGTGAGCAAGGGACCCACGTCTGGGCATACCCTGCCAACTTAGGGCGAACATAGCAAAACCAAAGAGGATGATGGACGGAGTGTTGAACATTGCAAGCACTCACCCCCAGTCAACTGATATGGGTTTAATCCATCATCATTCTTTAGCTCACTCCGCCACCCCAGTTCAGACATGGCCATATGCAAATCAGTCTAACCCTGTGCCTCATGGGAACAGTCCAGCCCAAACTGCCAAGCCATGTCTTCCCTGGAACGGAAACAGGCATCCTGGGACCGGTTTCTGGCTAACAGCCGTCATCAGCCAGGCTATCTAGAATCCAGTGGCAAAGTGAGCAAGGGACCCACGTCTGGGCATACCCTGCCAACTTAGGGCGAACATAGCAAAACCAAAGGGGATGATGGACGGAGTGTTGAACATTGCAAGCACTCACCCCCAGTCAACTGATATGGGTTTAATCCATCATCATTCTTTAGCTCACTCCGCCACCCCAGTTGAGACATGGCCATATGCAAATCAGTCTGACCCTGTGCCTCATGGGAACAGTCCAGCCCGAACTGCCATGCCATGTCTTCCCTGGACCAGAAACAAGCATTCTGGGACCGGTTTCTGGCTTACAGCCATCATCAGCCAGGCTATCTTGAAACCAGTGGCAAAGTGAGCAAGGGACCCACGTCTGGGCATACCCTGCCAACTTAGGGCAAACATAGCAAAACCAAAGGGGATGATGGACGGAGTGTTGAACATTGCAAGCACTCACCCCCAATCAACTGATCTGGGTTTAATCCATCATCATTATTTAGCTCACTCCGCCACCCCAGTTCAGACATGGCCATATGCAAATCAGTCTGACCCTGTGCCTCATGGGAACAGTCCAGCACGAACTGCCAAGCCATGTCTTCCCTGGACCAGAAACAAGCATCCTGGGACCGGTTTGTGGCTTACAGCCGTCATCAGCCAGGCTATCTTGAATCCAGTGGCAAAGTGAGCAAGGGACCCACGTCTAGGCATACCCTGCCAACTTAGGGCGAACATAACAAAACCAAAGGGGATGATGGACGGAGTGTTGAACAGTGCAAGCACTCACCCGCAAGTCAACTGATCTGGGTTTAATCCATCATCATTCTTTAGCTCACTCCACCACCCCAGTTCAGACATGGCCATATGCAAATCAGTCTGACCCTGTGCCTCATGGGAACAGTCCAGCCCGAACTGCCAAGCCATGTCTTCCCTGGACCGGAAACAAGCATCCTGGGACCGGTTTCTGGCTTACAGCCGTCATCAGCCAGGCTATCTTGAATCCAGTGGCAAAGTGAGCAAGGGACCCACGTCTGGGCATACCCTGCCAACTTAGGGCGAACATAGCAAAACCAAAGGGGATGATGGACGGAGTGTTGAACATTGCAAGCACTCACCCCCAGTCAACTGATCTGGGTTTAATCCATCATCATTCTTTAGCTCACTCCGCCACCCCAGTTCAGACATGGCCATATGCAAATCTGTCTGACCCTGTGCCTCATGGGAACAGTTCAGCACGAACTGCCAAGCCATGTCTTCCCTGGACCGGAAACAAGCATCCTGGGACCGGTTTCTGGCTTACAGCCGTCATCAGCCAGGCTATCTTGAATACAGTGGCAAAGTGAGCAAGGGACCAACGTCTGGGCATACCCTGCCAACTTAGGGCAAACATAGCAAAACCAAAGTGGATGATGGACGGAGTGTTGAACATTGCAAACCCTCACCCCCAGTCAACTGATCTGGGTTTAATCCATCATCATTCTTTAGCTCACTCTGCCACCCCAGTTCAGACATGGCCATATGCAAATCAGTCTGACCCTGTGCCTCATGGGAACAGTCCAGCCCGAACTGCCAAGCCATGTCTTCCCTGGACCGGAAACAAGCATCCTGGGACCGGTTTCTGGCTTACAGCCGTCATCAGCCAGGCTATCTTGAATCCAGTGGCAAAGTGAGGAAGGGACCCACGTCCCGTGCTCTCCATGCCACTGGAATCAAGCTATCCTGGCTGAAGAGGGGTGAAACCCCGAAACCGGTCCTAGGATGCTTGTTTCCAGTCCAGGGAGGACCTGGCTTGGCAGTTTGGGCTGGACTGTTCCCATGAGGCACAGGGTCAAGACTGATTTGCATATGGCTGGGTTCAAACTGGAATGGCATGGTGAGCAAAAAAACGATGGATTTAGGCCCAGATATCTGTACTGGGGTGAATGTATGACATTGTTCTGCATTCTGTCCATCAACTGTTGTTTTTGCAATTGTCACCCCGAGTGCGACGGGTATGCCCAGACGTGGGTCCCGTGCTCTCCATGCTACTGGAATCAAGCTATCCTGGCTGAAGAGGGGTGAAACCCTGAAACAGGTCCTAGGATGCTTGTTTCCAGTCCATGGAGGACCTGGTTTGGCAGTTCAGGCTGGACTGTTCCCATGAGGCACAGGGTTAAGACTGATTTGCATATATCTGAGTTCAAACTGGAATGGCATGGTGAGCAAAAAAATGATGGATTTAGGCCCAGATCTCTGAACGGGGGTGAATGTATGACATTGTTTTTCATTCTGTCCATCAACTGTTGTTTTTGCAATTGTCACCCCGAGTGGGACGGGTATGCCCAGACGTGGGTCCCGTGCTCTCCATGCCACTGGAATCAAGCTATCCTGGCTGAAGAGGGGTGAAACCCGTCCTAGGATGCTTGTTTCCAGTCCAGGGAGTACCTGGCTTGGCAGTTCGTTGTGGACTGTTCCCATGAGACACAGGGTCAAGACTCATTTGTATATGGCTGGGTTCAAACTGGAATGGCATGGTGAGCAAAAAAACTATGGATTTAGGCCCAGATCTCTGTACTGGGGTGAATGTATGACATTGTTCTGCATTCTGTCCATCAACTGTTGTTTTTGCAATTGTCACCCCGAGTGGGACGGGTATGCCCAGACGTGGGTCCCGTGCTCTCCATGCCACTGGAATCAAGCTATCCTGGCTGAAGAGGGGTGAAACCCCGAAACCGGTCCTAGGATGCTTGTTTCCAGTCCAGGGAGGACCTGGCTTGGCAGTTCGGGCTGGACTGTTCCCATGAGGCACAGGGTCAAGACTGATTTGCATATGGCTGGGTTCAAACTGGAATGGCATGGTGAGCAAAAAAACGATGGATTTAGGCCCAGATCTCTGTACTGGGGTGAATGTATGACATTGTTCTGCATTCTGTCCATCAACTGTTGTTTTTGCAAGCATCAGCCTTTCAGCGCATTATGGAAAGTGTACTCGAGGGTTTGGAGGATACTGTCGTCTTCCAAGATGACATTTTGGTTGCTGGCAAGTGCAAAAATTCTCATGACAGACACTTCTCGAACGTGCTATGTAGGTTACAGGAAAGAGGTATTGTAGCCAACAAACTTAAAAGTGTGTTCGGTCAAGAGTCCATAGAGTACCTGGGGCATCGGATTTCGGGCGAAGGTATTCAACCGAGAGAAGGCTTGATTGAGGCCATCCGGAATGCTACTTGTCCCAAATCAAAAGAACAGGTTTCTTCATTCCTGGGTGTGTGTGAGTTCTATTCCAAATGTATTCCCAATTTTGCAGCTAAAACGGTCCATCTGCATGAGCTTCTCAAGAGAAAGGTTGTTTTTGTGTGGGACCAGGTGCACCAGGACGAGTTTATTCGCATTAAGGAGGAACTAGGTACGTGTAAGATTCTCACACCTTTTGATCCCCTTTTACAGTGTATTGTGTCGGTGGATGCGAGCTTGGATGGTTTGGGTGGCATGATTACCCAATTAAGACAAGGCAAGGAGCATACTATTGGGTTTGCTTCTCGAGCTTTGCTGCCAAGTGAGAAGAACTACTCGGTCATAGAAAGGGAGTTGTTAGCTTGCTGCTGGGCAGTTGAAAGGTTTAAGTGTTTTCTTTGGGGAAAGTCCTTCAAGTTATTAACGGACCACAAGCCACTTATCCCTATTCTAAATGGTCACATTGTCAAGGATCATACACCGAGGATAGCAAGATTGAGTTCTAAGTTATTGCAGTACAACTTTTATGTCGCGCACATTCCAGGAGGGAAAAATACAAGGGCGGATTTCCTGTCCAGATCACCTCTTCCTCTGGCAGTGGAGGACTTGTCTGTCTGTGATGATGACGAGGAGTGCTTGATTGCTGCAGTTGATGTTTGTGGTGTGGGAGGCTTTTCCGAGAAGGAGTGGTTTGATGCAATGCAATCTGACTCTGTTCTTTAGAGAGTAAAAGAACTAAGGGGCATATCTACAAGGGCTGGCGATAATTATCGCTCAGCGCTCTTAGCGTGAGGATAATTATCGCCGGCCAACTCTGAATTTTATTGCGGAGATAGCGTGCTATCAGCAACGCTTATCTCCAAAGCGATAAAATTCAGAGCGCAAGCCGCCAACTGTGCGATTATCGCTGGAAATCCAGCGATAATCGCACAACTTTTGGCGATAGCTTGCTGATAGGGCTACACATACTTAGCCATGATATCCACCTTCCATAGGATATCATGGCTAAGTCAGCTTCAAAGCAGGCGTAAGGAATGTAGCGATAACAGAGGTTATTGCTACTTTTCTTATCACTATGCTTGTTAGCGATTCCCTTGATAATTGGAGAAATGTCGGTTAGCGACATTTCCCCAGTTATTTCGGGAAGGAACGCCCACTTTGCATCTCATTAGAGATGCAAAGCTGGGCGATAAGGAAAGGGCGAAGAAGCATGGATTCCCGCGTTAGCGTGTCCTTGCTAATAGGGCGTTAAAATTATAGCCGGTATTCGTCCGAAAACGGACGCTAAAGCGGCAATAATTTTATCGCCAGCCCTAGATATGCCCCACATTGTTTTAGGTTGGCCTAAAGAGAAGCATTTAGATGCTGAACTCCAACCCTTTTTCAAGATTTCTGTTGAACTCACTTTGGAGGGGGTAGAGTTAGTTTTGCGAGGTGACAAATTTGTACCTCCTGTATCCTTGAGGTCACGCATAATTACGCTGGGTCACGAAGGTCACTTGGGGCAAACCAGCACTAAGAGAAGAATTCGCTCTGTCTATTGGTGGCCTTCGATGGACAGGCAAATTGATGAGGTTGTCAAGGGGTGTGTGATTTCCTGCTCGAGTGATAAGGTTATCAAGATTGTTACGCCTCTCGCAGAGGCCGCACCAAGGTGACCTGCTTGCGGGCCCCCGCCCCCCCCATATCTCATACAACATCAAATAGAGACACGATAACGCGCCTGTCCAGGCAGTTGATTCTATACATCTGCACCCAGACAGCTCCCGACCATCTTTCCCAGTTCACCCCCCACGTTACAAGTTTTCGCCTCCACAGGTAGTTCTCATGCCTGATGTTCTCAATTGGAACCGCATTCACGAACACTCAGCAAAAATAACATACGAAAGAAATTCGAGGCTATAGGATCACTACACACCCCTGGGAAGCTAACCCGCCCTAGTCCTCAGTACCATACCACATAGCGATAATACCGGACGAGGGGTTCTTTCCCAACATTGTTGACTATTGGCAAGTTTATACGCTAAGTATGTAACATTGATGTACACGCTGAAACATGTGTTTTCTTATTTGCCCTTCTTTTTTCCCTACCCACTTTCGGTGTTTCCCTTCCTACATACAGTCATTTGTCTCCTCATTGGTAGTCGCATACTGATGTATTACAGTGATAACTACGTCTGAATGTAACATAGAATGCAAAAACCCCAATAAACAAAAAAAAAGATTGTTACGCCTCCTGTTCAAGTTGTGGCACCACCTACCGAGCCTTGGATGAAGCTTGCTGTAGATTTTGTAGGGCCTTTTAATGCTCTCCCCCACAGATACAAATTTGCTTTAGTTGTGGCGGATTATCACAGTAAGTGGTGGGAGGTCCATTTTATGATTGATCCCAATACTAGAGAGGTCATTAGTTTTTTTCAAAGCTTGTTTGCGAGGGAAGGCTTTCCCAAAGAGCTTGTCTCAGATAATGGTGTGCAATTCACATCGAAAGAAATGTCTGAGTTTTTATCCCAGTCTGGCATAAAGCACTGCCCTGTGGCCTTATATCACCCTCAGGCCAATGGTTTCATTGAGCGCATGAATCGCATCCTGGTTGAGTGTGTGCAGTGGGCTGTATCTAATGGTGTTGACATCAAGGAAGCCGTCCATAGCATATTATGGGCGTATCGCACAACTCCTACACAAGCTATGGGTAAGAGTCCGTTTGAGCTGTTGCGTGGAAGAGTTGCAACTTTTGACATGTGTCCAGCGTGGATGAGAAAGTGGGGTTTGCGTTCAAAGGTTGGGGGATCGGACAGTTCTATGTTTGTTTCTCCTGGTTCAGGTTTGGGTGCAAACACTACATCTGGTGCATCCACTAATTTCAACAAGAATTCCTGTATTAACAAGAATTCTGTTGGCGATTGGGTTAAAGTCAAGCTTCCAGTCAAAATGCCCAAGGGGTTGTCAAAGTTCAGTCCTCCTGTTAAGGTGGATGCCATTTCACGTTTTGCTGTAAGAGTCAATGGAAAGAATTGGTGGAATTGTTCCAGGATTTACAAGATTCCCAAAAATGTGATTCTCAAACTGGGGCTTGGTAGTGGTGTTGGGGAGGATGGTGATGTGGGTCAAGCTCAATCCAATTCTCCTTTGGTGCGCAGGAGCTTTAGGAGAAGTGTTCCTCCTAAATGCATGGATTTGTAGTCCTCCTAAACGTTTGGACTTGTAGTTGCTTTCATTTTTCCTGATGCATTGGTTATTCATTATTCTTTAACGAACTGTGTTTAGACTGAAATGTTTCTTTTGCTTTTTCTCTTTTATTTATTTAATGTATTTATTCAGTGTTTTGTATAGCGCGAACTTGACCCCGTAGGGTATCAGAGCGCTTTACAGATCATGATATGTTACCTTTTACGTTTACAGTACAAAGTTCTGTATAGTATTTGATATAATAAAGTCCAGAACAATGTTACTTCTTTTGAAAACTACTTTAGCACATTCGCAGAATGTAAGACTAGAGGAACTCAGTTTTCCTGGGAAGCAAGAACCTATAAATAACAAAGATATCACTCTTTTCTTTTCTTTATTCCCATCATACCGTTTCTTTTTACAATGTTACCATTATTTTCTCACATTGTTACGCTTCCTCTATACTATTGCAACTTTTATGAAAGAAGGGAAATGTTGTAATAATCTGCTAACCTTCTTGTCTTAGCTGTGATGTCATCTTATGAGCTATGGAATGTTGCTGTTTGAAATCCAGGGTCTGCTGTGACAGTACCCTGGAGGCTGTGGAGAAGAACGGTCATTAAACATAGTGCTCTTACACTTACCTGATTATGTGTAATCACTTCACAAAGGCTTAAACCTCCATCACAAGATACAAATATGAGCTATTCAGCTGCAAATTAAAATCTTAGAACAGTGATTAGGCAACTTATAGTGGCCAGTAAGAACACTACAGAGGACTGCCCTTGTAGCCTCTCTAGTTCATGGACATGGGTGAAGCTGACCTATTAGAACCTTTCTGACGCAGAGAACTTGGACTAGACCTCCAAAAGGCTAAGGAGTGACATACAGTGAGGCATGCTAACAACTTCCATGTCTGTGACAAAGGAAGGCATATAATTCTAGAGTATGACATCATTGATGATATCACTGATGACATTCCCGATTACATCATCCAATGAGTATGACAGTTTGATGTACGATAATCAAACTGCAAGACATTTAGTGACCTTTATCTAGAGCATACCTTTTGTACTGCTAATGAGAATACATTCTTTCAACATGCTTGCCCTCTTAAAGAGGCTTGCATGTGTTGAGGGAGTAGGCTCTCCATGAAGAGTACTGTACATGACAAAGGTTGAGCATAGGAAGGATTTGACCACATTAAGGGGCTTGGGTTTCTGGAGAAATGGGATTTCCCTGAAGAGTTGTGCAAAGGATGAAGCCTTATCTGAAACAAGTAGGCTCTCTATGAAGAGTTGTTCACTGGGTCATAATGTGCATCGTAGAGGCTTGGCCTCCTAGGGGGGGGGGCTCAGGTGTCTGAGGGAGTGGGCTGCAGTACAACTATTATGTATAAGCACATATGTTCATGTACTCTATGCTTCACCTTATTCTGTACCAGTTTTTTTACATTTTGGAAAGGGTGTACTGGTTTGTTGAGTAAATTGAGCAACAGCTGGGTGGATGATTTCATCCAAGATGTCATGAGTGATGTCATTTGAGATGTCATCAATTAGGTCATTGAACATATCATGAGTGATGTAGTACGTGAGGTCATAAGTAGTGCATTGCGAGGGGCACAAGTTATAGTCAGCTCACTGAACTTTAATTGGCAAATTTCTGAGGGTTTTGAGTTTAAAAAATCACTCATTGACTCTCATTGTCATCTAACTATAAAGTCTCTTTATATTTTGCTTTTTTTAGTGAATATCTAGGGGTTATTATAATGTGAATTTTAAGGGTTTTTTTTAACGCAAATTAAAAGATAACTTTCAAAGTTGCCCATAAGGTGAATTTTGCCTTTAGATTTTATAGTGAAATTTGGATAGTATTTTTTATTGTTGAAAATTAATGTGTGGTATGCATTGTATTTTTTTCACTTTCCAGGGTCCTGTGTCATACCTGCAGTACTGCTGCAAGACCCTCACAACCATTTGCATGCCCCGGCAGGAGTTCTGTCTGGATTTTACTTCATTTTTAGGGTCCCACAGGAGTTTCATGAGACCAACAAGAAATTGTAAAAGTTGTGTTTACTATGAAAGAATGATTTTTATTTAAGTTTGAGCTTTAAGCTTTTCTAATTGAGTCAATTAATGAGGATCATCAATTAATGACCATCCCTTGAGTCTTTATATGAAATTTGCTCGTTTTGGTTGTTGCGGTCCCACAGGAGTACCGCAATACCTGTGACACACACATTGAAAAACATTTGATTGGTTAACATCAATGTCTTGCTCAGTTTACATAGAGTGACCTCCCTTTCAACCTTTTTTTAGACTAGCTACAGGCTATTAGAACATCTTGTGTTGAACCCTCCTGCTTTTTTTCTATTTTCTCACATTTTGTGGGAATTTTACCTAAAATGGCATCACAAGAGGAAATGAAAGACTTAGAGGGGGAGCAGCAGCACCAAAAAACTCCACCACCTATCAATGAGCTACTTATGTGGCAATTCTTCAAGGAAGAAGAAAGTCACAGCGAAAATTGTTACTTGCCGAACATGTGCAAAGGACTTCTCATGCAGTACTGCGAAAAACTACTTTGGGGATATTGCAGCACATGAGGGTAGTGCATCCTGCATGCTCTGTGAGAGCGGAGCAGCAGTGTGATGCCAGGAGGCATCCACCTTCGCTTCAGGAGCCTCCATTGCACCTGTGAACTGTGCCCCATTTGAAATCTTCCAGTGCCAACCCAGCATCATTTTTGCTTACCATTATTGTGCAAAGTGCAGCGCATTAGTGGTCGTCAGTAAACAGGGCAAGTTGGCCAGAACTAAGTTAGTCATCAAACAACAGTATGGGAAAAGTAGATTTTGTCAGTCTCCAAGGTTCTGATGTCCTTTTTTCTGAGTATAAGTTGAATTTCTATAAACAATTCGAAAAATGTAAAAAACATTACAAAAAATGTAAAAAAATACACAAAAACAGGTTCTTGCAAGAACCACTTTCTTAGTTTAAAAATAGAAATATTTAATGTTGTTTGTTACATGTGTCTCTTAATGTTAGTGTATTATGTTCATCTGCCATAGCAGTCTACACATAATAATGAAAGGTAAGTCTATTGTTATAGGTGTAAGTGAAAAGGAAATATTCGTAACAATTGATTTCCACCATATTTACAAAGAGCTTGCTTCAGGTATGATTTACTTTTTTAATGCAGTTCGGACATAAAATTCTGGTTGATATTTATAAACCAACTCAAATTACGTTTTAGGTTGGTTTTACCAAACGAAATGCAATGCATTGTAATGCGATGCATGTGCATTACTTTGCGTCAGAGGAACATTCAATGGGTGCTGTATGGGTGTTCCTGTTAATTCATCCATGGATTTTTAAGCAAATCCATATCTACTCTTAGACATGTATGTGTGCCAAATTCATCAGCCTCCATTAGGCTGTCGTAACAAGGAGTAACATTCTTATGTTTCCTGTTGTTTTTCCTCATGAATGTGTGCTGCATGTTGCAGCATATATACAGAGGAAATTGTCTTACAGCATAGTTTTTGATCAGAAAGGACCTCTTCCTGCACAAAAACTATTCTGATGGCAAACAGACACATTTGCAGTATGGTGCTAAATTGCCTCCATTGGCGCATGGCTGTGGAAAGTGTACTAGCTCATGCACCTCTCTGCACATATGGTGCAGTTCTGGTCTCTCCAGTTCATACAACATAAGACACTTCCTCCCATTTATGCAAATAATCTAAATTTAAGTCTCTTTATATATGATCTTAATACTACTATGGGTGTACCATGGTACCAGGTAAATAACACTTTTGTATGGGTATTTAGCCAGTAGACAGGAGTGCGGTTGGACCAGTCTAACTTTTTTTAAAACAAAAAACATTCTGCCCCAAACTCCCTCACAAAAGTATACGTGAAATAGCATCAGAGCAATGCATAGTGAGGGTTTTACACCTAGGGGAGCTTCAGTGGGCTTCCAACAGCTTTGCTGTCTAAAGAAACTGGTGTGTCCATAAAAGGTTATATACAGAGCAAAGACCATGAGCAGCAGGGGCTTTCCACTCAAGTCTGGTTGATTGGCCACAAGAGACCTCCTACCCACAAAGGGGTTCAGTACAGTGCAAATGCTGAGCATAATAGGAGCTTGCCAACTAAGGGGCCCAGCGGTTTAGAGTAAGTGGGCTCTCTGTTAAGAGTTATGCACAGGGCAAAGGCTGCTCTTCACAGTGTGAAGGCTTTGAGTAGTAGGGGCTTGACCACCAAAGGAGGCTTGGGTTTCTGGAGAGAGTGGGCTGTCCATGAAGCCTTCTGTACTAAGTGAAGGCTGTCCATTATAGGGGCTTGATCACTTGTGTCTCATTGATTGTAAACAAGAGGCCGCCAAACTGCAAATTATCCAGTACAGAGTAAAGGATGTGCTTAGTGGGGCTTGGCTACCTAATGGGGCTTCAGTGTCTGGACTATCACTTGAGCCCACAGTACCTTTTTATTTATTTTTTTCATTATCCTGCATGTGCACTGACAGAGGCAGTGTGGACCACGTGTGATCCAGTTGGAGTAGCATGAGACGGGTGGAATATTTTTTTGGAGGGGGGTCCTGGGTGGGCCCTCTCGAAATCCCCAATAACTATAAGAGGTTCATGGTACCACTGCCCTGCCCCTTCATAGCTTAATTTTTTTAATTTCACAACACAGGACCAAGTCCCCAGGTCATGTAATGGAGACCACAGGATCTTTGTTTGTGTTGCAGCCAGCCAATCAGATTATTCTGCACCATGGGACTGGTACGAAAAGGCAAATGGGAAAAATGCCCTCCCAGTCAAACAGTTTTTGTATGTGTGGTCCTGCCGGAGTATCGCTGGTCTCCCACAGGACCAACTCTCAATATATCATTAATATTTGAACCTTAATTTCCCAACAACGGATGAACAAATTTACATCAAATTACAAAAAGCATATTGTTGAGTAAAGATCCAGCTTTCTGCCGAATTTGATGTAATTCTGTTTATCCTTTTTAATCTGAAACGCTTCCTAAAATTCCAATGAGAAATTGCCCAGGGAAAACTTTTCTCAGGCCCCCACTGGACGGATCACCCTGAAACTTTCCAGGAAGGTGGATGAACATATTTTGGATAATGTTTTGTGAACATTCGTCAAACGGTGACAAAGTTATTAGTAAAATAAAAATTTAATAATTCTCACTGATTGTAAATTTACATGTAATTCAACAGTGGAGTTTCTCACTAAAGAGCTAGGCTGCCAAGAGCTAGATTTCAAGCTAAGCCTTAATAATAACGCTGCTGTTGAAAGACCCATCACTATGAACAAACATCATGAGTCACATAAGCTATAAAACTGAGACATTAGGACATTCATGACCTATTGCGATGTATATGCTTATCACTTATTTACCTGCCAAGGTTGAAAGGAATTGATATCAGCACAATCACTATTAATGAACGGTCCTTGTCCAGGTTTACAGGACACCAATGAGTTCATAGCATGGGCAAAAGCATAAACTGCGAGGTAGGCATGGTAGGAGAAACTGAGATCATTTAATTCAAAAAGATAAGCTGCCATTTTATGTAATGTCTGGTTCTCTGAGCAAGAAACTTGGATTTCATTGTTCTCCATCGCCGCCATTTTCTCAGTTGTTTTAGATCCTGGCCACTTGCAGTTGAAAGCTTTCTCCCAGAAGAGTTTAATCAATTCATCATTGGAATCTTGCAATGGATTTAGGTGGGTAAGAAACCACTCAAAGCCGGGCATCTTTGAGAAATGGAGAACTAGTGCCAGAGATCCATTGAAGAGTGTCCAGGTTTGCCTGGGGAAGAGTCCAAGAGTCATTGTGAAGGATGCGGAGAAGACAAAGACTTTATCCGTCACATTCAGTGAAAAGAAAACCTCCATGACCTTCTTCAGATGGACTTCAGGGCTGTGAACAATGATTACTTTCACAGTATGTCTCTTGGCAATTTCAACAACATTGGTGATCTTGGCCATAGAGTAGCTTAGGTGGACTTTTTCCATGAATGCAACACAACCCCCATTCTTCTCAATCAATCTTTTTATGGATTGTCCCCCCACCATTCCCACGTCATCGTCGGACACGATCATCCCAATCCATGTCCAGCTGAAGAATTTCATTAACTGTGTCAAGGCAATGATCTGGAAGGTGTTGCTTGGCACTGTGCGCAGAAAAGATGGAAACTGTAGCTTGTCGCTCAGCGTGGAGAGCAGTGATCCATAGCTGATCTGTAGTGAAAGTGATTTTAAGAAGTTTTGATTTCATTTCACACAATCAGTTTCTAACAGCATGTATGAATTAAACTCTGGGTATTCTGGTGTAAAGCCTGGACAGTGAAGTCCTGGCAAAATCCTGTGATTAGCAATGCAATCTGCTTCTACTCATTCTTTCCAGACTGTCATCTTCCCTTGGTTTTCTGATCTTAGACTAAGGAAGACATTTTATAATTTTGACATTTTACTTATGTGGGTTTAATAAGACCTACCAGCCCAGCCTCGTTAGGACTCCTGCTTCTTTACTGTTTCCAGGCTCTTTGAACCCAGGCAAGTGGGAGATCTTTGAATGGGAAGAGGATTAGGCTCCCATTTACAAAAGTTTGCGCAGGTGCTTGCACTGCATAATGCAGTTTTGGACTAAGCACCTGGGTCTTTAATTGATGCTCTGTCGCTGCATTTAGGCATGCCAGCAGGCCCAATAGACTTTAGTAGACAGGGGCCTTCGTATTGTCCTCTATGAGATTTCATCCCTCTATTTCCTACCCAGATGGATGGTATTGTCCTGCGGTGACCACCACTGTATGTTATACAGAGTATGTTTAATATGGCCTGATTACTAACCTAACCTGGACTACCTGGAATCAAACTCCACACCATCTATCACCCCCTGGTGATCGCACACTCTTTTTCACTGAATGAATGAATGAATACATTTTATTGTATGAATTAACACAAATTGTTACAAAGGAGGTCAAGCAAAGTGTCTCCAGCACTTACTTATTTCAATTATAGTTGGTACATATTTGACAGCTCTAGTATACGTGACTAAAACATAGATAAAATAGATCTAAAGACACAGCACTTAAAAAGTGTGGAACGAATAAAATCGGTGAAAAAACAAATGTTAAACCCGTAAATTAGTTCTAGTCTGTGACTAAGGCTTTGACTGAAAGTTCTTTCACATTGTGTGCAAATTTTCGCTAATCTATCCAGTTCCAAAAAAGAGATTTCATGACATCTGTGTGGGTACCTGTTCGATGTTTTAAAAACAGAGGTTTCAATAAAATGCGGCGTGCGTGGCGCTGCCTAAAAGTTCTTTCACCTTGTGTGCAAATTTCGCAAATCTGGCCAGTTCCATTGGGATCTCCAAGTTAAAAAGAAGTTTCATGGCATCTGTGCAAGTATGCGTTCCGTATTTTAAAAACAAAGGTTTCAGTAAAGTGCGACGTGCATGGGTCAAACAATGACATGTGCAAACCAGATGAGCCATGGATTCCTCATACTGGTGACAGGGTCTACAAGTAGTGACCACCTCTAAAGCTTTCCAGCGCATGTTGATATCTTTTATCGGCAACACCATAAGTCTCACTGTTAAGATTCGCTTTAAAATTTACTTGTTTAGGGCGGCATCAAGATATGGCTGCCTTAGTCGGTCTTCGTAGGAGCTTGCAAGTATCCTGATGTTACTGCTGGAGAACTTCAGTTCCTTCATGTCCTCTTCCTTGGATAGTAGTCTGACTTGTTTTTTTAATATGGATTTTAGAGTGCCAGGCTGATGAATAAAGTCCTGCCATTTGGTCATATCAAGGTGCAGTTCAGTGCAGGCAGTGTGCAAGCCTTTGGTCCACGAGTTGTTTTCTTTCATAAAAATTGCTTTTAGAATTGCTTTCATTGTGTGCGGAGGGGCCGCACAGACCCCTCGATAAAACCGCAAAATCGAAGCCCAATGCTCATGACTTTGTTTGTTTAGCCCGAATTCCAATCGTACCAGGGCATTCCGGGCATAGGCTGGAATCTGGAAGATCTGCTTGAATGCTCGACAATTGACGTGTTCCATGATATTGATAAAAGCTACGGGGAATGCTAGTTGGCCATATGTAATTGAGGGGAGAAGCTTGGCACTTATGACCTTTCTAATAGATTCGGTCGACGGGCTGCTTAGTTTGAAATTCAGTTTACATAGGGCATATGTCACTGCCTTGGCTTTTGTTTCAATGGAAGCGAAGTGTGCTGTGGACTTCCCGTTGCTCATAAGCAAAACCCCCAAGTAGTTATATTTGGTCTTTGTTGCTATTTTCAAGTTGCCCAGTCTCCATTGTTGTCTAAGTTTGTTGGCATAGTTCACAAATATTACTACCTTCGTCTTTCCTGCGTTTTCTCTTAAATCATTATGGTTGTTATAGCTGCTTAGTGCTTCCAATGATCTTTGCATGCCTGTTTTGGTATGGTCCAGTAGCACCATATCGTCTGCATACTGCATTAAAAAATAGTCTGGTTGGGCCAATTTTAGGGGGTAAAAGATTGGCATTAGATATTGTTTTGCCGAGATCCGCCGTGTATAAGTTAAAAAGCAGAGGCACCAATACGCAGCCTTGTTTTATCCCTCGGTCTGTTGGGATCTTTTTGGTGGCTGAGTTCGTCGCGAGTTTCACCCGTACCCAGGTTCCAGTATAGAGACTGATTATTGCTTTCAACAGCGTCACCGGTATCCCCCAGTGTTGTAGTTTCCGCCACAGCAGACTCCGGTTAACGCCATCAAATGCCGCGGAGTAGTCCACGAAACATGCGAAAAGTGGTGGCTGCTTTTTCTGAGTGGACTGTTCTACCAGGTAAGCGAGGGCTAAGATGTTGTCCATTGTTGACGCTCCTGGCCTGAAACCGGATTGGTAGGCTGGTAGGATTTCATTATCGTTAGCCCAATCCTGCAGGTCTTGCAAGAGGAGGCTTGCGTATCCTTTTGCCTCGATGTCCAAGAGGGCAATCAGCCTATAATTCAATGGGTCCCCGGTGTCGCCCTTTTTGTGAATGGGTTGCAACAGAGAACCTTTCCTGGTCTCCGGAATCATTGAATTGGCCAGGCAATACTGATAGAGCGGCGTGAGTATGGTTCCCCAGAAGTCACAATCTTCTTTAAAGAGGTGTCCTGGTAAGCCGTTGGGACCCGGTGCCCCATCCTTTCTGATGTTTTTTAGAATTGTTGTCACACGGTTCCCTGCAACCTGATGTTCAGCTGTTTCTTCAGTGGTTGGAGGATTCCCTGCAACCGGAGGTTCAGCTGTTTCTTCAATGGATGGTGGAAAGGTATTGGGCAGGTCAGTGGTGATGGAAAAACATTGGTGGGGCAGTGGAGTCAGATTTGGAGCACAACAGTACAATGTAGTCACATGGGTGATCCATGTGTGGCTGGCGACCACATTGCGCCGATCGTGGCCATGCCCTGAGAGCCTGTTGATGTATGACCAAAATTCCGCCTGTTTGCTTGGGGTCAACAGGCTGAAAATATACAGCCATTGGGAGTCGCACACTCTTGAATAGACAACGTCTTCACTGACAAAGTTGCAAAAATTGAACGACCTCTTATCCATGGTACAAGTCTGACATCCCAGCGCACCTTCTCTATTGACACACCACGGACCCCCCAAGACTCAACCAAGGACCACAGTACCCTCAGAAAAACCAAAGATAATAATTATCTCCTACAACTGAAAAACAATGCTAAGTGGATAGACTTTAAACTATAACAGAAGGAGAAGTCTTCAAAATAATCCCAAATTTGAAGCCCACACTACCGATCCCCTCCTCTCAACCCTAGTACCGAACATCAACCATATCCTCTCCCCGTTTTGGATCAAAATGATCAATGCCCCTCTCTTTTGAGGCCGCGTACCTGACTCCCTCCAATTAGGCCAAGTCAGACCCATTCTCAAAAAACAGGGGTCGGATCCAAATGATGTCAATATCCTCAGACCGGTCACCAACCTTCCTTTCATAGCTAAAACTATGGAGACGTGTGTCCTGCTACAACTCAACCAACACATAGATGATGTCAACCTCTACAACACATTCCAATGAGAATTCAGGAAAGCCTGCTGCACAGAAACTGCTATGCTCAATATATATCAGATGACCTTCATATATACCTAGATGAAGGCGACTCCTGCCTCCTAACCATACTTAACTGTGGCATTTGATACACTAACTCATCCAGCTTTACTTGAGACACTCAAGAACCACACTGGTATAAATGTCATAGACCTCAGATGGTTCATGTCCTTTCTGAAACCTCACACTCAAAAAAAAAAATCACAAGTTTTCTCTTGAAGAATGCACCAGTTCCACAAGGTGTACCTCAAGGCTCCTCTTTCCAGCCCTATTTAAACTCTACATGGAACCGCTCACAGTTATTCTGAACCAGGCGTGGGTAAAATATAATAATAATCCATATATCACCTATACGCTGATGGCACACAACTCTACTACAAAATAAAATCAGCCAAAGACATCTGAATGCCACACTGAATAAGATACAAACATGTCTAAACACCAACCACCTAAAGCTGAACCCCAACAAGACTGCATTACTACTCCTCTCCTCCAAAAAATAAATCTTTACCAATCCAAAAATGGCTTAAGAATTTGGACGCACTAAACTGTTCTCTTTCACTTTCCAACTCCGTAAAGTCCTTGGGTATCACCCTGGACAAAACATGTCAATGAAGGAGCACATCAACAACCCAGCCAAAGGAGTGCACCTTCAAACTAAGAAATCTCAAGAAAATCAAACAGTTTATTCTCCCTGATGATCTTTAGATGGTAGTGCAATCACTTGTCCTCTCGAAACTTGAATACAGAACGCCATCATCACAGGAACTCAGAAAAGTCACCTTGTGCCCCTAAGAGCAATTATCAAGGCGGCTGCCAGACTCCGCATGGGAATCAAACGGTTTGATCACATCACACCCGCCTCAAGAATCTCAATTGGTTTGCCATTGAAAGAAGATGAATCTTTAAGACAGCATGTATCACCCACAAACCCCTTCATACAAAATCCCGAAATACCTAGAAACCAAACTATCGAGAGCAGGAAGAGGCTGGGCGATGAGAAACTCCAACTCTGTTCTTTGCATATGACCAAATGTGAAGACGAAATCATACCAGGTGCACTCTTTCTCAAGAAATGCTCCTAGGATTTAGAACTCATTGCTAAGGATCTCCGCTGCAGCCCCTCCTTTTCTTGCTTCAAACAGGACTACAAATCTCTACTGCGGAACAAGCCCTTCAACACGCTCACAAGCTGATCCACATTTCCCAAAGATCCAACTCACATCGACAGGATACTTCGAGGCAGTCGCCTGACTCATTCAGTCTCTAATCTGTCTCAAAGTCATTACCTTAATGCTGTATTGTTATGTACTTTTCTGACTGTTTTGACTACCTTAATGCTGTATAGTTATATACTTTTACGTTGACTGATTTGACCCATGCTTATCTCCACCTGTAGTTTGAGTAAACTTATTCATATAACATGTAAAGCACTTTGTTACATCGGGTCAAGCTAGCGCTATCTAAAACTCAAAAATACATAAAATAAATAAATAAATGTGAAATAATACATTCAGAATATAGTGAATTTAATGATTTATACATTAGTCCACCAATTGAGCTATGTCCTCTGGTGTTTTAAGCTGTTGATTTAAATGACATCAATATCACAGTCATCAGTAATGGTACGAGACCTACCATATCATTCTCAGTGCTCAGATTCGGTAATGACCAGTTTATGAATAATTTCAACGCTGTGGGTTTTAAAGGCAACATTCCAGTATTATTAAGTTTAAGAAGCTGAATCGTCTCCAGTATAGGATTAAAACTAAATAAAAGCTCTTTATGTCTGAGCATCACTTTTAGATTAGGAATTGTCATCTAGGAAATTTCAGCAAGTCTTCATTTCCTAAGATCTGAAAAGGGACCAGTAAAGGATCATGTTTCCCCCTGTAGGTCGATGGCACTGTACCTTGGCTCTGTTAAAAAGAAGAACCATTTTGATTCTCCAAAGTGTCACTCCAGCATCACAACTGTCCAGCTGTTCTATGGCAGGGCACATTCCCACTATGTAAATTGATCACTTTTGATGGGAATGCATAATCAATGCTGCATTCAAGTCTGGAAGTTAATTTCCCATTTCTCATTACATTTTGAACATTTAGAACATTTTTGGAATAGGAAATGTGTTCTGCCTGGATTCTGCTTAAATGGACTAAGAAAGGCATCCTCTCTTCTGAGCTCATTCACACATTTTAGTTTTTACCTACCAGCTACTGTTTCAAATGACTGATCTTACAATGCCCAGAACTGAGATAAAAATCCTGTGATGCTGCCTAGTGGGACATCAGTGTATGAGGCGGGCACTCCAGGTCATCAAGGCCGGCTTTAGGATTGAGCAACCGTTGCAGCCACTCCTGCCGCTGACCTTGATGGGCTCTTTGTTTGAAAATAATAGAAATAAACTACAGGTTTAGAAGCACCTGCTGCAGAGTTCCTTGTGTGTCCAGCAGTTTTCAGGCAACAATAAAAATTTCAAGATAGCTGTGGTGATTATTGTTCTTGCTGGCGAGAGATGGAGTTTTGTCTAGGGACAGTTTTGACTCATCATAAAGTAGTGCAGAGGGTTAATGTGCCTACTGAAAAGAACCAGTGCCATGCAGATCACAGAGCTGTATTTGATGTGGCTAGCTCAGTGGGTTGCTGTTTTTGTGACAGAGATCCTTTAGTTACTTGCAGTTCATAAATTACGATGCTAATATAGCACAGTGCGCTATGAATTTTCATCAAAGAGCTGCATGCAATAGGCTATAACGTTATGTTTTTCCCCCCCAGGCTTTCATTATTCTATTGTTGCTAAAAATGTTTGGGTAGAAATACATTTTTATTAGTAAAGTCAACCTAACCACTGTGGTATGTTTTACATCCTGAGTTTGTGCTTCTCCGGACCAAGAACTCTTAAAATATACTGGCTCCAAGTATGAATGACATGTGGTTCCTACATCTTGTAGTCCTCATTGTGTTATGCAACATTTCCTATAGACTGATTTACACTGATGATTCCTCTTCTCTGTGTAATCTGTGTGTGTAATGTAAAGCTCACTAACACCCTAAAATGTTATAAGTTGGGCTCTAAAACACATTAAATGCATGTGACAGAGGGGCTATAGAGAGATAAGGAGTACTGATGGAAGGTGAGAGTGAGGGAATCCGTAGAGAAGGAGTTAATGGGGGCACCAAAATACTGTTGCACTGGCGCCACCAGCAATATAGCCAGCCCTGCAGCTCATAATCCATTCATTGGAATTGATCCTTTCAACCACTGTGGAGTCACGCACAACAGGAGGCCTAGATCAAGTGGTCACTTATAGGAGAAGGGCAATGGCTGGAGCTGGTGAGCAGAAGAGAGCTCCATATATTTGAGACAAGGAATCACAGTTTTGTATTTCAGTTGCTTGGAACTCTGAGCTAGTTGTGCTGTCACATAGCACGCCCCCAAAATATTAGGTGTGTCACTTTGATGCACAACTTCGGGCCTCATTACGATGTCAGTCGGAAAGACTCCGAACTGCATTCGGTTTGTCTGAACCCGTGTCGGAACCCATGTTTCCGACCGACTCGGGAAACATTTCCGACCGCCCGATTACAATGAAAGGTAACCGTTCGGTCTTTCCGACTCAGTTCTGACCGGCATTTGGAGAAACTGAGTCGGTTAGAGCCGACTCGTACAGCTCTACAAACCGCTTTTCCGACCGAGCGATTACGATGTCAGATTTAGACAGCCTTTCCGACTTGGTTTGACCGACACGGAACGGCTGTCCGAATCTAAATTTGGGGGCCCATAACAGACCCCTCTTCATCTGGAGACCTCCGGTTAGGGTCCATGGGGTACCCATGGGTCCCCTCTTTCCAACCATGCACGGTGTGACAGGCACCATGGGGTGCCCACCACGGGTACAAGGTTTTCCGCAACCACCCCTTTTCGCAATGGGAGCCTGTGTTGTCGGTCGGAACACAGGCTCCTATTGAAATCAATGGGAGTCTGACCGAACAGTGTTCGGAACCATTGTAATCGGTCGGTCAGACTCCTCAAATCGAAGTCAGTTGGAAACGATTCCGACACAGAGTCGGTCGGAATGCTTTCCGACCAACATCGTAATGAGGCCCTTGGTTGTGAAGCAGTATAATTTTAACAGGATTGGTTTAGGAGTGATCACTTATAAATGGCTGTTTACCCAACTCCAATATGATCCATGGATCTGAAGAGGAGAGAAAGCTTTCCATCTCTACTAACGAATTCAAGGACACCTTTTATAGTACTGGTGAGCGGTATCTCCAGCCTGAGCAATAGATTCTGCCTCACACATTTTGGTTCAAGTCTGGTCACACCAGTGGCCTGTTTGTTTTATAAAAACTTTCAATGAATAGAGGTAGCATAAGAACCTAAGGCAGCGGAAGCTGTTGCCTGACTGAAATTATTCCAGTGGACAATTGGAGCTGGAAATTTCTCCCATTTGCTCCCTGTGTAACCTTCCTCTTGAGGAGACAGGTGTAGCAGTAGTTCTTTATTTTAGGGAATGCATGAAGTGGACGGCTAGTCCAGCAGTCATAGGAGCCAATTTTCTTTTGAATCCTCCTGTTTTAGTGTTGTAGATGCCTTAAAAATTGTTGGCTTTTAAGAAGGTCTACACTTGAACATCCACATAGTTTTCTATGAAAGGGAGCTCTGTGCTGAACTGCAAGTTCTCTGTTTGGGTTGTATCAGCCACCATTAATCTATTCAGTCATAAAATTATGTATTTTGCTGCTCCATGCACCCTGCTTACCATGGGGAAATGGAATGGTCCTGAAATTCTGGCTAGTGGAAGAGATGTGGATGAAAGCATGTCTCCAACAAGTCCTACTGGTATTGATTTTAAATTGCAGTTGTACCCCGGCACTGGCTGTGACGTCCCAGAGAGCACATCTAAGAGCCCTTGAATGGCCCTATTTTGAGATGTGCAGGAATCAAATATCTGGAAACCCAACGTAGTGTTTGATAACAGGTTGGGAGTGTGATTAATTTCCTCAATGGCAAAAAGCATGGCCAGCAGGTCCCGGTAAAAGCGAATGACAAACCTGTGGAGTAAAAAGAGAACATGAGTGATGACATCAGGTAATGGCAAATATTTCAACTCCTACGCAAGCAAATAGAATAGCTATAACATACTCAGCGGGCATTGAGACAAAGTCCACGGTGTGATGTTAAGTTGCTACATATGTGGCTGTTGGGCAGTTTATTGGGGGAAGACTGAAGTGCCTTCCTGTAATGTGAACACATCATGGTCTTTGGGGCAATGGATCTTGTGTTCAATTATTGTGAATATTACACATGTTAAATGGAACACTGGCCATCTGACACTTTCATCAATTTATTTTCAACAAAAGTTTCAGATAATTTTGTATCAATATGTGAAAGGTATACCCTACATTTTGCTGGGTAGCGGAATACATAACCTCTTAATTATCATGTAGGGGATTGTTTTTCTGCATACACAGTAGTGTTACTGTAGATGCACAAAGTTATGGCAAACAGGAAGTAGTGCTGCTACAGAAAACACGTCAATAAAGGGGCGGACAATGAAGAGTAGTGAAGATGGATCTCAATCCCACAATAAATTGGACTCCTAACTACCTGAATTTCTGCTGGTAATTCTCTGACTCTCGACTGAACCCCTGATACCACTGTGACCATTCAAGAAGATAGCGCTTTATGAAAACAGCAAATAAATAAATTCATAAATCAAAGGTACATCACTGCTATGTATTTCCTACAAAGGGTGCTGCCAAAAATGGTTTGAAAATGGCCACTTGTCCTGGTGTTCCGTGACTTAGCCTGCAGTTACATATGTAGGTGTGGCCCAGAGGCCGCTTCGTCAGTATCACACAATAAATAAAAATCATTCATAAAAAATGCATATATAACTACATACAATCTCTTTGCATCAACCCTCTTCATGCATTGGTCTGTTCAGGTGTCATTCCCATTTTGCTTCCACCCACCACAACATTCACCATGGGATCAATGGGTCAGACTTCTTCACCCACTGGCTCTTTTGTACTGTGAGTGATGTCATTTTGTTTGATTACACTTGCGCCTCTGCAGAGAAGTGCATTTCAGTGCCAGGGCTGATGACTCAATACTTCACTTTGGAAATGTTTTTTTTACATCCTTTCTATATCCTTTTTAAATATCCTTGCTTGTTTAAGCTGTCTTTAGTTACAGTAATTCAAGTACAACAGAACCTTGGTCTTCTATATCAATTATCATATTTCCCTGTGATGCGCATTAAACATAAACATGACTTCCATACCTGTTGGGAAAATGCCGGTCTGCTAAAAAGCACTTTCCTGTTTTTATTAAAATTATGTGCAATAGTTATTTTTTTAAATAAATATTGCATTAAATGGTGATATAATTTAATGTTTTAATTTTATTTTTGTGTGCTATGTTTGCAATAAAAATCAAAAATGCTTGTAATAAAAGTTTTTAAATCATGCTCCCTGCTCCGGTTGAAAGGGTGCAGACACTCAAATATACTCCAAGTCACCCCAGGCATGAACACTCCAAGGTACCTCTCAAAACAAGTTAAAGAGAGGCATTCTCCAAACTCATTCAAAGCAGTTCCAGGAGCAGCCTCGATCTCCGATGCTGAGGATAGCTGCAGGCACACAGGTCTTGTTAGACCTGTCAGTCTCAGTGTGGTCTTCCCTCAAACATTTTGACTTCTCTCGTGTTTTGCTGAATTCCTATTTGTCGGCCTTAAGATTCTATGCACATTACCACTTCTAACAAGTGCTGAAGTGCTCCCTCCCTAAAACATGGTAAAATTGTCTTACACCTGATTTGCATACTAAATGTACTTACAAGCCCATAGTAACGTGGTATACCATATACTCAGGGCCTGAAAATGTGATGCTTCCAGTAGACCTGCAGCACTGATTGTGCCAAACACTTCAGTAGTCTTTCAAACATGTCTCAGGCCTGCCATTTTCAGTCTGTAGAGCAGTGTTAAACTGTCATTTCAACTTGGGAAAAAACCCTTTGCCAAGTCTAAGACTCCCTTTTTAATACATATAAGTCGCCCCTGGAGTAGACCCCAAACAGCCCAGTGGGAGGGTGCACTGTATTTAAAACCCTGGACGTGTACTTGTAAGTTTTGCATGTCCTGGTAGTGAAAGACTCCTAAAGTCATTTTTTACTACTGAGCGGCCTACCTCTCCCATAGGATAAAATTTGGTTGCCTCATTACATTTAATAAGTGATAACATTTGTTTGGGAACAGGTAGAAATGTCATGTTTGGTGCATAAGGAATTGTGATGTAGAATCCTCTTCAATGACAAAGTTGGATTTTACAATTCTGAAAATGACATTTTTAGAAAGTTGGCATTTTCCTATGCTAGCCATTTGGTGCCTGCAGCATGTTCCTGGATCAGATGACTAGGTGTAATTCGAAGTTGGTCTTAGTGTATTCCTTACAGACAGCCACACAACAGGGAGACTGAGTGGTGGCAGGATGGGAAGGCAGAGCTGTGCACAGCTCTACTTGCACTTCAAAGGAGCTGCCTTAGCACACACACACAGAACTACACACTGGGCTTCTGTGACTCCAGACATTCTAGGACCAGGGCAGGGAGGCAGGAAATGCCGGACACTTCTGTGGGGAGAAAAATCCGGAAGTTTCTTTCACTTCAAAACTGGCACCAGGTATTAAAATAGTTTTCTCAGACCCACTCTTCAGTTCACTTTTGAACCTGCAAAAGGAGTCTCAGAGAACTGTCTTGCTTCCTGTAGCCTACTGTGTACTTTAGAAGACTACTCTCCTGCTCTAAAAGGACTGCCCTGATAAGTGAAGCCTGCCCTGTGTTCCTCTCAGAGGACTGCCCTGCTGCTTGGGACCTGCAGCTCTGCTTGAACCCAGGACTTTCAGAGTGACCCAAAGGGCTAGTTGGCTGGCCTTCTCATCCAGAACTTCTAGAGTGACTCCAAGGGTTAGTTGGCTGGCCTACTGATCAGGGCCTCAGCGACATAAAAGGCTCCAACCGTCTTGAACCCACACCTGGGCCCAGCTGAGTGAGTCCTGAACCTCTAAGCGGTTCCCCTCTGGTGCTAGAATATTGGAAGTGATGCTGAAGGTACCCAGATGACCCAACTTTAAAGCTTGGGACTCAGCAAATTTTGCCAATGCAGGCACCCTTGCACCATGGTGCAAGAGTGCCTGTGTTGTTGACAGGATTGTTTTTATGCAGAAAGGGGCCACTTCCTGCACAAAAATAATCCTGAGAGGCATTTTACTCCTTCTATTTGTGCTGCAGATTGCAGAACACATGGATAGAGGAAACAACGAGGAGAAATAAATAAATATATTTCTCCTCGTTATGCCTGCTCTGGTGATGCATAAGGTTTTGGCGCTGCCCCAGGTTTACGTGATTTTGAAAATCTGGGGCAGCGTCAGAATCCATGGGTGGTAAGTGGGAACACCCACCACAATGCCCATGGAACTCTTCTTTGACAGAGAGTAAAGCAATGCAGCGCTTACTACTGCCTTACCTTACTCCATATCTATGAGACAATGCAAAGCCACGCAGAGTGGCTTTGGCTCACATCATAAATATGATTGAGAGACTTACGCCGCTGGAGCATCAAAATAGCGGCACAAGCCTCTCATAAATATGCCTCTCAGAGAGGGCAGTCACTGCAGCCAATGCTTTGGATGAGAGACCCAGACAGAGTGATGTCTGCAGCCCCTTTGTCACACAAGAGAGTCGGAGTTTAATGTGTGACTGTGTGCTTGTCATGGGGATGACAGAAAAATATTTCAATGTTTTTGTGCATGAAATTTGAAGAATGTGATTCATCATGCATGCACATTCATAATAGTTTAATAACAGTAACACATAGTGACTTAGGTGAATGCTGCCCTGCTTTTACTTTCCAGACTCAGATATGATCATGTGAACAGCACCTATCGTAGGACTTCCATTGTTGACTCATATGACTTTACATTATGTACTAACTCAGTCCCACTGGACTCCTAATAACATTGTGCTACTTATGCAATGTTTTGTCTGTATATCTGTAATATTACCCCTTATAGAATGTCAGATGTGACAAAATGTGATAAACTGCTTTCACCCTTCTGAGGACATCTATTAACAATATAATAAAATATGCTTACTGCTCACAGTATCTCATCTGTAGACACAATGATATCTCTACATAGATATCAGTGGTGTCACAACTACACACACTGAAAAAACAGTTCTTACACCTTCTTTGGATGGTAGCTGTAGCACTTACTTGAATACTATAATAAATTAGTCTTATCCATCACAAGTTATCTGATGAGAAACTTTAAAAACAGCAATAAAATACTCTCCCTCATCCTTGGAAATCAGCTGCAATACTTCTACACATACTGTAATGAACTGTTCTCAACCCTCACAGAATATCAGTTGTGAAAGATCTATACATATCATAACAAACTGTTATTACCCCTCACAGGTTATCAGTTGTGACACTTCCATACATACTGTAGTAAATTGTTATTACCCTCACCGGGTATCAGCTGTGAGACTTCTATACATACTGATATAAACTGTTTTCACAGGATATCAGGTGTGAGGCTTCTACACATACTGTAATACACTGTTCTTACCCTCACAGTATATCAGCAATGACACTTCTATATATACTCTAATAACTGTACTCACCCCTCATAGGGTATGAGTTGTGACACATCTATACATGTTGTGGTAAAGTGTTCTTACCTCTCATAGGATATCAGCTGTGACCTTTATACACAAACTGTCAGTTCTTACACCTTCACAGGATATCAGTAGAGATGATTTTATTCATATTGCAATGCAATAAACGGTTGTGGCCTCTCACAGGATATCTGCTAGCACATTTATTCACATGATATTGTAAACTGCTCTTACCCTTTGCAGGATATAGTTTGTGGCACTTCCTTGAATGTGAGCTCAGGGGAAGAGTACTCAGAGTGAACCAGGAACACACCTCCTAGGATGAGGTCTCCATCCCGGAAGAAGGTGTTGAGTTTCAATGGCTGTAGCTTGCAGGCTGGCAGCAGAGCCCTCACTCTGGCAAAGACCAGTAGGACAATCACTCTACAGGCCCAGCCACCCATTGTGTGGACTCCTGGACTCTCTGTGGAGCACTGGGAGTGACTCTGTGCCTGTGAAGCAGGTCATCTACATGGGGAGCTGAGCCCAGGTCCTCTTCAGCAGATATTTAGAGATAGACATCTTCCCTCTGAATTCAAAAGTAGAGCTTCTTTCAAGGCTGCTTCTTTCTCGGTTTTGTGCCCCGCACTGTATGTAGTTTAAGCACGTGGGGTGAGTAGACACCAGAAGCAATGTATGGGTCAATGCACATGTAGTGGCTGTGTGTCAAACAACACTATGCACCTTCTCTCCCTGGCAGGAGTTTTTATTACATGTGTCCAGGATCAGCTGACTTTTATTCTACAAGGGATTTATGAACTCTGAAATTGTAATGCTATGTTTACACCTTCCAAGCATCTTCTTTCCCATCACGGGGGAATTGGAGGATTTCAAATAATGAGTAGGTACCATATGTAATTATTATAATAAAGTAAGACTGCAATGTATTCTGACAGAGATGAGTAAGGAGGCCTGGAGCTAAACATATGGATCAATAAACAATTTTCACAAAAATTGCCAAAGCCTACCTGGCTTGACCAAGTAACATTCAGGGATATTTTTGGACAGAGTTAAAAACAAGCATTCACTGGCCCAGATTTACTATTGATTAATGTGGGTGCTCGTAACACAATGCAATTTAGGGCGAAAAGAAGTACGGACCAACTTTCATATGCTAAAAGGAACTTTTGTGCCAAAAAATGACCTGAGGGCACCACCTAATGCCTTGTGTCTTGGGTACAAATATCAAGCAAGGGACAGATTGTTTTAATTTGTGCTGTGGTGCAGCTGAAGACATCATTGTTGAGCCAAACAGGGTGCAAGCACAAAAGGTCAGCTTCCAAGAGAAAGCTGCCTTTGAAGGGCAAAACGCAGAGCTGCGTTTTGGTAAACAAGTATGCGTTTGGGACAGAGAGGGGGAAACAGTTACCAAGTCGGTTTTTCTGTGGGCATATAGTCCTCAGCTAGCCACACCTCTAGGGTGGCCTCAAAGCGCCACACTGAGAGATGTACTGCCATTGTGAGAGTGAGCAAAATAGTGCACCCTGGGATAACTAAATGCCACACTTTGCAGGATGTCCTCGTCAGGTGGGAGGGGACATGGTAGCCAACTGGCTATTAGTCACTGCATCCCCTGAGGCACACCTGGTACCCAGACCTCAGATCATGTCTGCACTTTAGAGAACACCAAAGAAACAGAGAGGTTTTAAGGCATGAGCAAAGTGGGTAATTGCCCACGGCCCCCACCTTCCAAGTGGCTCCCAGGGAAGGTGGAATTTCTCTCTAACTCCCTTCTGTGTACTTCTGTAATTGAACCTTTAACGTATCATTCAATATTGCTAGGCAACCTACGGCTTTAATTAGCAAAAAAGACTAATGAAATGTCATGTTGTCCCAGACAGGGGCTCCTAAAATATTTTTTGTATGGGCCCCAAAATCTTTGGGATAGCATGCGGAAGAAGGACTGCCCTGCTGTTTCCTGGACCTGGCCAAAAGAGGGATGCACCAAAGACTGGACTGCACCTGCTGATCCTTGTGCTACCAAAGAGAGGACTGTGCCTGTGGTGCACTGCTTGAGGAAAAGTCATCGCTGAGCCCCGGACAGAAGAAGAAATACCAACAGTGAGCAGGCTGGCTTCCTGTCATAACTGCAAGGCCCCAAAAGCTGAAGAAGCCTGCCTTGGTGAGTGTTAGCCATACCATTGCTTGACTGCCACTGACCACTGAAGTGCAGCCTGGAAGACGAAGTTCCAACCCTCAAAAGTTACACCTGAGTCTGCTGGACCTGGGAGAGTCGGCGGAATGTGGTTTTGTCACCCAAGACGGACACCAGCTTCAGTTCAAGGGCACTGCTGGTTTCATTGTAACCAGAGACCAGTAGACCAGTGGCAACTGGATTTTGGCTGGACTTCAACCGGACTTCGAGGGACGTCAACCCCTGTGATCAAAGTTGCCCCACTGTGTGTGTGGTTTGAGAGTTGGCCCCAGGAAGATCTCCGCCACTGGTTCAGCATCTTCAGTATAGTGTATCACTTGCATCAAGACCACTCTATTGATGTCTACTGTGGTTCACCCATAGAGCCTGGAACTGGACTGGAGACTTATTTGACTACGAGGTAACTGTACTGCTAAGCCTTTCTGGCACCTGTGACTTATTCTCTTCTGGAGCTGGTCACCCAAAGTGGGCTGGAGTAACCAAACACAACTTTACAAAGCTTTTCAAACATTTCCCAAGTAATTGTGGTTGAAAAGGAGTGATTTACTCTTTGCTTAATGATTTATATCTCTGGAACCCTCTGGTGGATTTTGTTAGTTTTGGTGTCTAAACATTCATAAACAAGAGCTTTTTTTCTAAATTGGTGTCAGATTTTCTTTGTCTTGTGTTTCTTTCTTCTGTTTCTTCAACTGTTTTGATACTTCTAAATACTTTGCACTTGTTCCTTACACAAGCTTGACAGCTTGAAGTCGCAGCTACCTAGGGTTGAGCTAAGGTTTTGCAAACCAGCCTGGCAGGACCCAAGATGGTTTTCTGAGTTTATCAATGGTGAGGTCGAACAACCACTCAATATAATAAACTACTTCGCTCACTGATAGATTTGAGGATTTAGAAAAATGAAAAAACCACATAAATTTGAAAATGGAAAGCAAGACTCAAGAGATTCAAATGAAGTCTAAATGTTCCAAATAATATGGAATAAGTCCAACCGTTACTGTAAAAAACTAAGGGCATGATTTAGTTCTTGGCGGACGGGTTACTCCGTCACAATGGTAATGGATATCCCTTCCCCAAAATATAAATCCCATGGGATATAATGGGAATTAGATTTCGGCAGACAGGATATCTGTCAATGTTGAGACAGAGTAACTGTCCACCGAGATCTAATTCAGGCCCTATATGACAATTCTTATCTGATGGCCAAGCTAAAATCTCTGTGGCTGTGTCAAACCAGGCCTCATATTTGTTGTTCAGAAAATATGATCAAGTGAGAAATTTCAAAGGCAAAATCTCCAGGTGCAGAAGGTGACTTTCAGTGTCTGATGCACAATATAGAGATGCTAGATGCTGATGTGTTTCTCATGCTGGGTCCTTTCTGGGACTTGCACAGATTCAACAGGTAATGGCTGATGGGCTGTGTGGGGATGAGCCTTGAAGAGATGCGTTCTGTCACGTACAGAACACTAGCTCTCTAGTTTCTGTCCCTTGGCAAGGCAACATACTTTACTTTCTGGCACTGCGTGGCTGGTGATTGAAACTGTGATGTCTATGGCTGTGCTTCACCCCATCTCATCTGCATACTTTACAGTGAGGACTCTTCACCTTGTGGCTGGAGTCCTCTTCCAGTCAAATCTCTCTTTTCCCTACATGACTTGAAGGGTATAGTAGTAGGTAGATTTAGGTTGAAAGGATGCCATGCTTAGTTTTCATATTAAAAGGATGAGTGGCAGGAACTCATACTTTTCCCTAAGGAAGATACTGTGCACTGTTAATAACCAATTTAAAATGTCTGACATTGTTTCTGGGTAGATTTCTTCTCTTTTCTGTTACCCACAGTCGAAACTCCCCTTGTAATCTTGCTGGTTGAATCACAGAGGCTTCCCAAGTGTATTTGTCCAGTATGTACTTCACCCCTTTTCACAATATTTGTGTCCCTGTGTATGCATGACCATTTTTTGCCTCTTTAGAATTTCTGGACAGCAGAACTTTGTCCCAACCAAATTTTAGGGGGCCATTATGATGGCGGGTGGATCGCCCCCGCCGGGCCGGCGGTAGCGATCCGCCCGCCATCAACCTGAATATTCCCAAGGCCAAATTAGGATGGTGGTGGGAATGGGAATGGTACCGCGGCGGACGGAAAGACCGTCCGCCGTGGTCCCGCAAGGCGGTCCTTTTCCGCCCACCTTGCGGGACACAGTACAATGGGGCAATGACAGCGGTGCCGTGCAGGCACCACCGTGGGCATTACGATGCCTGTCTTTTGCGGCGGAGATCCCGCTCAAAAAGACAGGTGGAGAATGCCTTCATTCGTTGCGGGCCCCCGGGGGGTGGGGGGGTGGGGGCTGGACATGGGGGGTACCTATGGTACCCCCCTGCATCTGCATGTACAAGGTGGCAGGCACCGCACGGTGCCTTTCACATAGTACATGCAAATGCACAACATGTATTTTTACATTGCGGCGGGTGCTGCTTGCAATGTAAAAATACGGGATGCGCCCGCCAGTGTGGCGGGCGCATCCTAATTTGGCGGGCGGTCCCTTTTGCCAATGCGATGCCATCGTAATCGACCCCTTAGTTCTTCTCTGCAGATTCAGATGTGTGTGAGAAAGAGGATTATTAGTTGAAATGTATGGTGATCCCCCACAATTAATAATAGGACTATTCCTTACTAGGTTCAGTTATATCTCAATAATTTAAGCCTGAATCCGACCCTTGGTAGCTGTAGCACAGAGCAGCAGACTTAGCCTAGGACTCATTTGTAAAAGAATATCTGTACCAAAACACTTTAAAAGCTGAAAATACAACACAATAAAAATCCCACTCTAATTCATAAACACAGAGAAAAAGTTAAAGAGCTAATAGACACCAAAATTGCAAAAATCAGATTTAGGGAGCCAGAGATATTATTTTTCAAAGGTTTAGATGTTTCTAGTGTCAAAGAAGCACAAAGCGCCTACTGCAGAAATCTGTTCACGCTAGACTGGGTCAAAGTCAAAAGTTAATGCCAACCCCAATTGCGCATGAGTCAGATTCAGTGACCAGGTTCAGTCCAGTGGAAAGTTTTACCTTCTGACTTTTTTTGGAAGTAGAAAATCTTCAGCAGAGCAAGGCATCAGGCTGTGGCTGAGATGGTTTAGCGAGTCAGTTTAGCTGTCAGACGAAGTCCCGTTCGCATTGAGGAAGCTGCCGCTCGAGTAGAACATCTACTTGAGTGGCAGAAAGAAGCAGCGTCCTCTTGCACTGCGCATGGTGCCATTCATGCTGATTTTTCAGCGTGGCACAAAAACCCGGCACTAAAATCAGTGCGAACGGCGTGAGCTAATGCATTCCCACCAGTGCTTTAAGTGGGAAAAAAAACTGGGGGTGCTCTAAAAGGGGTGGGGCAAACCTCTTAAAGGGGTGTGGCCTATCCAAGTAGGGGCGTGGTCTAAATCAAGATAACTAGCATTGTGTGCTTAAGAAAATCCCTCCTATTATCCTACCTTCGGAAAACACTCTCTTTAAAGGATTTCCCTTCCTCCTACAACGCGGCTCACCTAGCATGACGTCTCCACTTCTCAGTAGTGAGCAAAATGAGCATGCGCATATCGATGTGCATGCTCTTACTGCAGTCCAATAAAAAAAAAAAAAAAACGGACTACCTTTGCGAGGCCCGAAAATAGAGCCCGATAGAGACCCGTTTCGAGGCCCCCTGAAAATAACTGCCGGTGCTCAGACCCGGCCCACTTAAAGCCCTGCATCCATCCATCCTAAGCACTGCGCCATCCAACCATCTTTCAATCCATCCATACATTCCTACCTACATACATACATCTGTCCCTGCACCTATCCTAAGCATCTATCAGCCCACCCGCCTATCCTAAGTACTGGTCCATTCATCCATTCATCCTTCCATCCATCCATCCATCCATTCATCCACTCATCCAGCCAGCAACCCATTCATTCATCCATCCAGCCATCCATCCATCCATACATACATACATGTGTCCCTGGACCTATCCTAAGCATCTATCAGCCCACCCGCCTATCCTAAGCACTGTGCCATCCATCCATCCATACGCCCATACATCCATACATACATCTGTCCCAGAACCTATCCTAAGCATCTATCAGCCCACCCGCCTATTCTAAGTACTGGTCCATTCATCCATCCAGCCATCCATCCATCCATACATGTGTCCCTGGACCTATCCTAAGCATCTATCAGCCCACCCGCCTATCCTAAGTACTGGTCCATTCATCCAGCCATCCATCCATCCATACATGTGTCCCTGGACCTATCCTAAGCATCTATCAGCCCACCCGCCTATCCTAAGTACTGGTCCATTCATCCATCCATACGCCCATACATCCATACATACATCTGTCCCAGAACCTATCCTAAGCATCTATCAGCCCACCCGCCTATTCTAAGTACTGTGCCATTCATCCATCCATCCGCCCATACAACCAACCATAAATCTGTCTCAGAACCTATCCTAAGCATCTATCAGCCCACCCGCCTATCCTAAGTACTGGTCCATGCATCCATTCATCCTTCCATCCATCCATACATTCATCCATCCATCTAGCTATCCATTCATCCATCTGGCCATCCATCCACTCGCCTCTTTATTCACCTATCCGTCCTTCTTTCCGTGCACCCTCCGCCCCGATCCTAAACACCCCGTATTATACTCATCCACCCAGCCTCTAAATGGGTCGAAAAGGCTGGTGATAACCATTGACAGGCAGATGTTTCTGATAAAGAACAAGAAAGCTTTCAGTTGCTCTTTGTGGACCATAGTTCACCACCCTTCTCTGGGGGTGTTTTAAACAAAGGTTGATCCAGCGAAAGAAATGTAAACCAGCTTTTCAGTGTAAGACGCTAATTCAGAAACATAACCTTTTGTCCAGGAACACTGCTTTAAATTGGCCGTGACTGTCAGATACTGAACACCTGCAGTTCTTACATTTGAGAGAGTATACCAAACAGCCAATTTGGGGTGGTGAGAACCTGCCCTTCTATATTTCCATGTGAAGCACAGTATAGGAATATAAAGGTAATTCCAACGCTACTATCTCCATATTAAAGAGAACTAAGAACTAAGGGGCTCATTACGATGGCGGGCAGAAGCACAACCGCCGTGCTGGCGGATGCAAAAACCACCAGTTACCGCCGGCACGCAGCAGTCCACACGCCCGCCCAATTACAATGCGAAAAGCAGGCCAAACACCGCCGGCAAGCCAGCAACACCGTCTGCCATCAAAGTGCGCCCGTACACGTAGCGGCGCAGCCCAACTGACACACACCGTCCGACGAAACACGCCCCGCCCGGCGTATAAATTACGATGCCGCAAACAAACGGCTCCCACGGCTAAGAGACACCGCACGTGAAAGAGAGGCGGTAACACGGACGCAGAGCACGGACAACGAAGAAGCGGCACCCCGAGCATGAATCCAGCACTGCAGGCCCTTCCCATGCTTCTGCTGATGCACCACCAAGGACGCAACGTACCGCGGAGACGCAGGTAGGGACACACACAACAAGTGCACGCAAACAGCGCACACAGTGCAAGGGCGGAAAAAGCGGACAACCCCCCACCAGCGCGTGTACACTACACATCCACCATTGCATCCACATATGACACACAGGCCAAATCCAAACATCGCGGAACACATGTGTACACACCACCTGGGACTAGGAACCAACCACCCCGTCACGGCCCCAAAGCACCGATGACGCCGCCACACATGCGCACAACGCAGAGGCCAACCGCAGCGCCATGCATGCGTCGCACACAGATACAGGGACACAACCAAGCAGCACACACATCAGCCCCACCCCGAACGCACATGACACGTGACAGGCCTGCCACAGACATGTCCCCAACGCCCAATCCACGGACAACACCCAACGCCACACAACCGACGCACACATGTCAGTGAAGTCACGCAACAGCAGGACACACCCCAGTGTAACAAACATGGCGTAGCACACAGCGGTGGCAACACCAACTAGGAGAAGCAGGGCTCCTTCGGGAAGAGGAACGCCAGTACCACACTGAAAACCCATACCACCCTGCACATATGAACAAGACATATAAAACGGAACACCAAAGAGCACGGGGACCGACAACAGGTGGCCCAAGAATAACATTCACACACAAGGCCCAACGCAGAGCGGAAAGGCAGCCTGCCGCCCACACAAGGGAGAGCAGACAGCACTGAATGACCTTCCATTCCAACTCCGAAACCACAGCCCTACGACAGAAGCCGGTGAATACAGCCATTGTCCAAGAATAGACCAACACAGGCATGCCGAGGAGACCGACCACAGGGCAGATAGCGCATATCACAGAAGCACACAACGGACGGGGAAGAAAGAAGAAAACACTCCCCCATGTCGGCCACATGCAAGTTAATTGGAAGGAGTCACACAGCACTGACCTTGAACTGTCTGAGAAGCATGTGGGAAGAGGGCCCGTGTCCTCCAAACAAGCCAACAGAACACAAGTCCTGTCTCCCTACGACTACACAGAGCTCACAGCAACCCCGGAGCGTGCACATTGCAGACTGCACACACAGCCGGAGCACGCCACCTCAACGAACCGCTGCGAAATGGCAACCGCAACACACCTACCCAACTACGCCGAACAGCTCAAGCTGTACAAAACCAACCTGATACATACATTGGGATGCGATCTCCTGTCCCTGCTGAACGTAAGTTACCGACTGACTTACCGCATCACATTGTTCAGCTGCGTCATGCCCGTCTTCTACTGTCGGAGGTGTCCCTACCAGCATCCCGTCGAGATATGCCTCTCCAACCCGGCATGTCTGAAGGCGGACCTGCTACCACTACTCCTCCCTCTGGACGCACACGACAGGGCCTGCTCTGCCTATGGGGGCATGGCGTATGTGGCCAACATCGCACCCGCACTGAAATGGGACCACTGTGCCTCCACACGACGGATCATCGAGAACAGCTACATCGAATGTCACCCAGCATGCCCCATCATGGTCCTCCAAGGGACAACTTACGAACAACACCTTGACAGCCACCATCCGCTTCATTGGCTGGCAAACATGTACACCACCAATGACATGGAAGCCCTGCTGGACGGCATCGCATACCTGACAACCTGTAAATACGTCGGACCACAACGCAGGTTCCCCGAGTGACCTATGATGTCCAACCCCGCACCCATGCTTAGCTTCCGCACGGACTGGCCAGTCACCACCACAACAGCCATACCAAACGACCGGCAACTGTAACCACACCATCAACGACATCGCCATGACATCGGATATGACCGGGACATGCACACTGTTCCCCATCACATCCAGGAACACCGCATGCATCGTGGGAGGCAGTGGCATGGGCTCTGTGTATCGCACCCACATGGACGGAACTGCACGAACAACCAGGACACAACATGGATCCAGCGCACATGGACACACACACCGCTCAGTGGACATGAATAGGTCGCCTGGAGTCTGTGGGTGCTGCACCCCTCCCACCCCCGCCCCGGGAATCCCATACCAGGACCTTTGCATGGACGACAAGTGCATACAACAACAACACGACCCCAGTGACTGTGACATGTCCAGTAACCACCACAGTGCAACAACAAGTGGCACGCCGCTGCATGCACGCAAGCACATGCCCTGGATGTCATCTCACATGCACGCGTGCATGAGGAACAACCGCAGCAAACCTGTCACATGGAACTGAGATGGACTGTGCCCATGATGCCAAGCGGTCTGGTAGGCTACATGTATACCGTCTGTGTCAAAGTCCGCAGCTCCGCAGCTATACGTAAATGTACATTAGCACAGCCTTGGCCAAGCAGATGTCACTCTGAAGCCCACATCCCACATGCAACAGCCAATCACATGTAACCCCACACCCTATCCCATTTGCAATCATGCTCAGTATATCCTCAACATGTATTCCGCTGCCAGTAGTGTCCACTATACTGCATCACAGAGGACAGAAGACTCAATATAATGTTTGAAACCAAAACTGTCTCCGCTGACTCATTTCACAAGTACGAATGAGAGAGGATGAGAGTATGTGAAGTACACGGCAGTCGTGACATGACCATGTAGTCCACTGGTATTGGATGTCAACGCAAATGAGTAGCACTACTGTGGAAGACACACATGTGTCGTGTGAAGTCGTATGGACGCAGTGCTCAGGTGGGTGGGTGCGACGGGTAGATGCGCACATGCCAAGTTGGAGCACGCCGTGTTGGGAGGGGTCATGAACAGTACACCACCGCTTCCCTGGGCATTGTGAGAGGACACCTGTCGGGGGAGTGAACACGTGTGTGCACAGCAGCCGGGCACACGTACAAAGCGGTACCAGGCGCACCTCAGCCCACCCTCTGTGGACAAGCTGGATCCTGTTGTGCGCCCGCCATGCCCCTTGACAAGGCACACACAGCCCCAGTCGACCAGGTGTAACCCCAACATAGTCAATCCGCACAGGCGATACAGGGCACGGGATGGCAGTGGAGCATGGTGTGTGAGAGGTCTCCTCGCGCTCCTCCTGGTCATATCACGCAGGCAATAGAACCTCAACGTCTAGCATGGCAAAAAGTCAAATGGAAGTGTAGGGGGACGCACCACAGCACGAGCAGCACTGACGTCACGGGAGGTGGCTCGCACCATCCCATCCATTGCCCATCATACCAACCACGCCACATGCCATTGCGACTAAGTGCAAGCGCGTGCGCCACCACCCCCGAGCCCTCCCCAGAGAGGCCAAAGAGTGAATGTGTGGGCCACCAGTCACAGACGGACGCGGCCTGGCCGCAAGGGCAGCCACAGCCACTGGGTGTCGCAGGTGGCGGATCCGGAAGGCGAAGACTGTGATGCATAGTCCATGCAGGCCGGGTCTCCATTTGGGGCACCACGCAGGTGGACGGCGTCCCGCCACACATCATACCCTGAGACAGCCCACTCGTGCAACTGGACCCACACATACACTCCTTGCCCTCTCTGGTGCGAGCTTGGGGCTGCCTGTGCAAGCGTTAGCCACGCAGGTGAGCATGCATATTGGGGGGCGAGGGGAGGACATGAGGGCTGGGGCGAAGATGACCGTATCACTGTCAGTTAGTACAAGGGATGACCCAGATGTGGAAAGGAAGAGACGTGTCCCGTGTGTACTGCAACTAGTCGCCAATCCAACTACCCCCCATGTCCGGAACGTAAGCCCGCACCTAGGCTCGCCCATCCGCCACATCGAACATACCACCAGCACGACAACCTTCCCATTCGAAACACTGACTGGGGTGGCGACCAGTGAACAATCATGTGTAGCCTACCCACGCGTACATGTGGGCCCTCCATGATCCATGTCACCTGCGGCAAAGACATGACATGCGCAATGAGGGAAGTGAGGAGAGCTGTCCGCCCCACGCACAGAAGGTGCATCAGCTCCACAGACCCAGCAGCGAGTCCAGCAGGGGTCACATGTGCAGGGGCAGCGGTGCCTGGTGTGAAGGCACATGCATATAGACAGCACATCGACCAATGTGTAGTCTGCCCACATCCACAGTCCATCATCATGCGGACATAGGAATTGAACACAGGGCAACACATCTTAGTTGGTGCACCCACCGTGACCAACAATGCGCAATCATCGACGTACCCGCCCTGTGCATGGCCCCCCACCCAACGGAGGCACATCCAGTGCCACCATCCCACACACACAAGCCTTCCACGGAACATGCTGTGTCCAATGGTCAGTACAGAGTCAGCGCCCATCTGGTGGATCCTGAACAGGAGACACATGCACACACATGCCAGCTCCCACTATGTACGTCTGCCACCTGGCACGTGCAATGTAACCTCTCACCTGTGACGTGTGACTGCAAGCACACAGCCGTCTTGGCATGGGGCTGTCAATGTGGACACCAGTCAATGTTTCGGGAGCTGTGATCCGTACAGTGCTGTACATAGGGTGCAGTGCTGACACCTACTACTGTCTCATATCCCCTCGTGCCACAGGTCCCACTTGTATTGGCCGCTCAGCCCGTGCCCACATCGTCGTCGTCGTGTGCCATACTCATCCAGCCTCGGAAGCAGTTCCATGCTCAGCAGACACTCATGTTGCCGTGGCGTTGCCGCTTGACGAATATGCAGTCAGTCCCCATCAGCACGCCCCGCAAGTCATTGGGGCCTAGATCCCCATGTGCATGCACATGGCAGTGGTATGTCTCACTTGCCATTGCCATTGTTGGGAGACCTGTGTAAGTGTATTGTGGCCGTGCCGTCCCAGCTTGACAGCTGGGCTGTGGCTCATGTGCTTGCTCAGTCATGTCAGTGATGTGTATGCGAAATTGCTATGTGCCGTGTTGCTTTGACATGTGTCCTCTGCCATTTACCCCAGGCGGAGACCGAACATTGACCGCCCATACCAATTGCTGGCGGACATGGACGATACAGAGGTTATCAGGAAGTTTCGGCTGGACAGGCCAACCCTGCATCGACTGTGTGCCATGTTAGAGCCCCATCTCCGTCCCCGCAGGGTGTATCCGACTGCTGTCACCCCCACGGCTAAGGTGATGGCCGCCATGCATTTCTTCGCCACTGGGTCATTCCAGCACACAGTGGGCAGTGGAGGAGGGATGTCCCAGCCCATGTTCAGCAAGGTGCTGAGGGATGTACTGGCAGCCATGATGCTGTACCGAAACAGGTACATCAGATTCCCCAGGGCTCGTGAATTGGCGGCAGTGAAGGGTGCATTCTATGCCCTTGGCAGAATCCCACACGTCGTGGGAGCCATTGACTGCACACATGTTGGCCTTGTTCCACCACAGGCCACTGAGCACCTGTACCGCAACAGGAAGCACACGCACTCCCTGAATGTGCAAGTGGTGTGCCTTGCGGACATGGTGATCACCCACGTGTGTGCCAAGTTTCCAGGCTCGGCACATGACGCACACATAATGCGCAACAGCATCTTGCCACGACTGATGGCCAATCTGCAACAGGATCGTGGCTGTATTGTCGGTGAGTATGTGGAGTGGTGTAGCGTGCTGGTTGTGCGATGCTGTCCCCTGTCCAGTTGGAATAGCAACGGTTCTCTGTGTCCCTCACACCCAGGTGACTCTGCGTATCCGAATGGGGCATGGCTGCTCAGTCCATTGAGGAATCCTCGCACCCCAGCAGACGATCGATACAATGAGGCACATGGGAGGACCAGACGTGTGGTCGAGCGTACCTTTGGCCTCCTCAAGTCCAGGTTCAGGTGCCTGGACCGCACCGGGGGTGCACTGGCGTACTACCCACAGAAGGTGTGCCAGATAGTGGTGGCGTGCTGCATGCTGCACAATCTGGCCATTCGGAAGCAGATCCCCCTCATTGTGGATGACGGAGATCAACCAGGGCCCCAGCCCGCAGACCAGGACAGCTCGAGTGAGGTGGACAGCGGAGAGGAGGAAGCTGGGAATGTGCGCCAGCAGCTCATCGCCCGCTACTTCACTTGACGGTGAGTGTCCATGTACGACGGATGATGTGTCTGTATCTGAGCAGGTGTGTGTGTGCTGTGTCAGGGTGGCCGTATGTTCACTGCGTGCAGTGTGTCAACGCTCCATGGCCAGGGTAGTATGCCACTGTTGGTGACTGTGGCATTGTGCCCTATTGCTCTGTGCGATGTGTGTACATTGCTTGTAGTTGTTGACATGTACTGTGTGATGGGTGTGTGACACACTCATTGAATGTGCTCCTGTTCTGTCTCCCACCCCTAGGTCCCTACAGGCCCTCCGGATTCCATTGCCATGCCACGCATCAGGTGCCTTTCCGCCCAAGGTGGCCGTTGTATTCCGTACAAATAAAACACAGGGCACAAACAGCAGTTAGTGAAAAAGGTGCATTTATTCCAAACTGTGACATGTGATTGTGTGTAAGGTGATGACAAAAGTGGTGCGTGCAGTGACAATGAGCTGTCGGTCATGGCTGCGTGAAGCTCAGGGTGTACCCACTGGTTCTATGTCCATAGTCCAACACACACATGCCATCCAGCTGGCTGTGTGGAGTGGGATCGTAGAGCAAGTCAATGCAGTGGCTGGTCAAGGAAGGCTGGCGGAAGGCTGGCTGGCTGCCTCACTTGCGACTGGAGCGTGCGAAGTCCTCCCGGGAGATCTGTTTCCTCTTCGGACGGCCCCTTCCACGCTTGGGAGGGGGTGTGTGGTGGCGACCTGCTGGTGGTGGGTGAGGTGTGCTCACTGGCTGTGGACGCAGGGGAAGTGGACACTGCTGCCCGACCCTGCGCCCTAGCAGGTGGTGGCGGAGGTGGTGTTGCTGGCCTTGCCTGTGACCCCACCGCCACCACCAGCTGGCCCATGAGGTCCACGAGTTGGTCCATACGGTGACACGAATTGGCCCATATGGGCGTCCATGGACCTCAGCACCCCCAGCACCTCCCGCGTGTCTGTAGCAGACCTGACCCATTGTTCTTGGGCCTCCTCATAGGCCCCAAGGACTCTGGCCATTTGAGGCAGGGCATGGCTCCCAGGGGAGGCTGGCGTTTCCCTGACCCTGCTCCTCCTACCAGTCCTGCTGCCACCGGCCTGCCCACTAGCCACATTGCACACCACGGTCCTCGCTGTGGCTCCCAGGGTGGATCCAGTCGGCCGGGCCACCACCTGCGCTGGGGCTGGTGCCAGCGAAGACGTGGTGGTGGTGGTGGCGGTGGTGGTCGGTGCGGCGATGGTGGCGGTTGCGGCAGTGGTAGTGGCCGCAATGACCGTGGGTGTGGCCGCAACGACAGTGGCAGCAGGGGGCTGGGACTGTTCAGCATCCCTGGATGATGGGTTGGTGGGTAGGAGGGGTCCTGGGGAGCGGCTGGGCCCTGCCACACCAGATGGGCCTGCTTGGTGGTCCGTGTCCGAAGAGGAGGACAGATCCTCCAGATCCGTGTGTCCTCGTTGGGGGCTTGTGGGCTGGCTGTGCTGGCTGCTGTCTCCATCCCCAGCATCCGGCAGTTCGTCACCTGTGGAGAGAATGAGATTTGTTATTGTGTTGCACCTGGCGAAGTATGTATTTGTCGTCTGACATTGGCAGTTCGTGCAATCTCGTACATGGGTTTCCCGGAGGCGAGTGTGTGGCTGTGGCATCTGTAGTTGTGTGTGCTAGGCAATGGGACTGTGTGCTGTGCACATGTGGCATGGGACGGATTGGCCATGCCGATGGGTGTGTTGCTGTGCCCCTACTCATTGTGACTCTGGTGTATGCGGGCTCCTGGCCCATCCTGGGTCTGGTTTGTACTTTGCTTTTGGGGTTCATATGGAACGCTTAGGCACCCATATGGCAACATGGGGGCCATGCCCCAGATTCGCATTTGGGAGGGAATATGCTTTTGGGGTTCAAATGGAACGCTTAGGAACGCATATGGCAACATGGGGGCCATGCCCCAGATTCGCATTTGGGAGGGAATATGCTTTTGGGGTTCAAATGGGACGCTTAGGAACGCATATGGCAACATGGGGGCCATGCCCCAGATTCGCATTTGGGAGGGGATATGCTTTTGGGGTACATGCTGTAAGCCATGGGTGCCGAACGTGACATGTGTTGTGGCAGCATGACAGTGCATGGTTTGAGGTGTGTGCATGCTTGACATGGCCTGCATATTTGCTGTCTGTTGTGATTACTGGACATGGCATTGGACGCATCGTTATGAGTGAGTGTTGGTTGTGTGCCAGCCAACGTATTGCAGTTGTCCCATCTCCTTGATGTGGCGTGCTGCCCTGTGCCATGTGCATCACTGCAGTGCTCGGGGGCCCATGTTGTGTGTTGTTGCTCACAGTGTGTCGTGCGCTTCATTGACTTCTGGCACATGGTTGGTCATGGGCATGTGTCTTAGCGTGACTGCTGTATATGTGGCAGCTGTGCGGATGACATGCCTTTCATGAGACTGGGGCTGACGGATGGGATGGATGGTATGTTGTATGTGCATGGTGTGTCTGTGTGTTTGATGGGTTCAGTGGTGTTCGTGTGCATTTATGTTGTTCCGCTCTGTTGCGTCTAGTGTTGTTTGTCTTACATAGGCGTAGTTGTGGGGTGTGTGGTTGACAGGCAGTAGGGGCTACATGGACTGGACTTCAATGGTGTTTCGGTTGTGTGTGATGGGTTGCACAGTGGCTGCCGTGGTGGTACTATGTTCAGTGTGGCTTGTGCATGCAGGCGTGGCTCCTTGGGTGTTGCTGTGTTTGTGATGGGTCATGTGGGGTGTGAGTCTGTGGTTCATGTCCGTGTGCACATTGTTCACTTGTTCGTGACGGTGGGCGGTGCTGCGTGTTCGTCTGCTACGTGACATGTCCCATGTGTTGGTCGTGTTACGGCCCTCATGCCTCCAGTAATCCAGCCCTGTCCAGTTTCCCACCTGCAGGTTGTTCGGGCGTGCACTGTACTGGATGCCACATGGTTCTAAGCGGGGGTGCTCCATGTTGCAGGTCTGTGGGGGTGGGGGGTGTTGTGGGTCGTAGTGGTGGCTGGACACCCACTGACACCGATTGCTGTGGACCGTGATGTCTACCTTTCGGCTGTCGTTGTGCACTGCGGTGGCTGACACGTGGCTGTGGGGTGTGGGGGATGCTCCTCCTTGCTGTACTGTGGGACTAGGGGCCTGGTGTGTTTTGTACTTGGGCTGTCCACCCTCCCACCCACTGCACTTTGTGTTCCTGCCACTTAACTGTTACTTGTCGGTTAGTGCAGCTATGGCGGACACATGGGTGTGGTGGGTGCTCGTTGTGGCGCTTCTGGCATATTTGGGGACCTGTTGGTGGTTACGTGGCTGGCTGAGTGTACACATGTCCCCACGCATCTTACAGTTGTTCTGTTTGGGCTGTGTGTGGTGGTGTCTGTTGCATGTGTGTGTGATGTGTTGTGTATTGTGTGCTGGACATGGGGGTGTTTGTCCCTGGGAGCTGTGGCATGGTGGTAGTGCATGTGAGTACATAGCGGTGTGCTGGTATACATTAGTTTGTACTTACCAGCCTCCACTCCCCTGCTAATCCGGCGAGGATCTCGGGATGTATGATGACTCGCACCTTCTCCTCCCACGCTTTGAAGGTCTTGAAGAGCGCGGGATTCCCTCCGCCAGTGACGGCAGCCAGCTCTCTGTTTTTGCCCTCCTTCTTCTTGACCAGGCTCTTGACGTCATTCCACCGTTTGTTAATTTCGACTCTGTTCCTGGGCAGGGTCCCGACTGCATTGACCTGGTCTACGATCCGGTTCCACATTCTGTTTCTGGTGGCTAGTGGTGTGTGTTGGTCCATGTTCCCATAGATTTGTGGGTGCACCTTGATGATCTCGTCGACCATGACCGTCAGCTCCATGGGCGTGAACTTGGGCATTCTTTGTGGTGCCATGGTGTTTGTGGTGCTGGTGCGGTGTGTGTTGTGTAATGTGCAGGGGGTTTGTGGTGCCGGTGTTTGGTGGTGGTGGTGGTGGTGGTTGTGATGTGTGCGTTTCTGTGGTGTGCTGCTGTCCTTGCTGTGTCACTGTGTCCTCTCCTCTCCTCTCTGGTTTGCGATGTTGCAAGGGGTTGTGGTCTGTGGGAGTTCTGCTTTTGTACTTACCTATGTGGGTGTGTCCTCATGGTCTGTTGTTTTCAGGTGTGTTGTGTCTGGTGTTCTGGCCTTTGTAGTTTTTGTTTGTCCAGGGGGGTGTTTTCGGGATGTGTACTGTGCTTGTGTATTTGTGCGTGCCTTGCTGTGTGGACTTATTGGCCATGTTGTGTGCTATTGGTTTTGTGAGCGGATGGTTTCTGTGCAGGGACGTGGGCGCCATGGTTTCTGCCGTGTCGATTGGCATCGGCGTTGTTTGCGCTGGCGGGCGGTATATTTGTGGTTTTCCCGCGCTCATGGCGGTGCGATCGTAATTTCACGTGCGGTGTGTCGGCCGTGAGGGCGGGCGGTTTTGTGTTGTCGTGCGTGTTTCCGTCCGTGGCGGGCGGTTTGACTCCGACTCGGACGATGGCGGGCGGTATTTTGTGTGATTTTTCCGCCGATGGCGGTTTTCAGTTTGTGTTATCGTAATGGCGTGGTCGGTGTTCAGACGGTGTATGCGGGCGGAATTTTGCCGCTTCCATGCCTGGCGGATTTATTTACGCCGGGTATCGTAATGGGCCCCTAAGTGAGCCAGGCAAAGCGTGTGTTTTCGTAGCACTAAAACAAGACACTGTGAAAGGTCAGAGCAGGGTCGTGCTGGAGTTGGCTGCCTGTGGTCATCTCCAGAGGCGCAACTAGAGCCAAATTTGGGGGAGGCTAATTCTTCCAGCAATAGGCAGAGTGGGGATGCAGGGGCTCTAAAAAGGGGTGAAAAACAACAGAGCCTCTTTTACAAGCAAATGGTCTTTTAAAGACCTGTGAAGTACTGGTGCGGCTGTGTGCGCCCGGGAAGCTGTCTCAGCCAGGGGCAATGGGCGTTGCGCGCCTGGTCGTCTCTCTCCTAATCATCCCACTATGATGTTGCTCCTACGTTTTAAAGAGAAGGGAAATCCTGAGAGAAAATGGCTCTCTTTAAAGGATTTCCCTTCCCTTACAATGCGGCTCACCTGGCATGACGTCTCCACTTCTCAGTAGTGAGCGATGTGCATGCTCTCACTGCAGTCCAATTAAAAAAAAGAAAACGGACTACCTGTGCGAGGCCCGAAAATAGAGCCCGATAGAGACCCGTTTCGAGGCCCCCTAAAAATAACTGCCGGTGCTCAGACCCGGACAGACCCGGCCCACTTAAAGCCCTGATTCCCACGCTTGCAGAACTCCACGTTGCGTGGCAGAGTTTTTTAGACACTTTCCGAACTGCATCCTGGCTTACTTAGAACATTTGTCAGAAGCAAAACTTCTTATAGCAGAGAAAAGCAGCAAGTTGAATCCGGCAGGTGATGCAATGTCAGCTGCTATGGCTCAGTGGTAGTCTGGTGGTAGTTTCTAATGATCCAGTTTTGCAGGGAGAAAGTGCAATCTTCACCAGCAAGGATCCAGGGGATTCAGTCTCCCAGAAGCAACCAGCAGGGTGCAGGAGAAAAATCTAATACGTAGAACTTGATATATTGAATTTTAAAGCTTATAGTGAAATCTTACGCTTTGAAGCAAGCAGCACTATTTGGGTTATGTGTTGGCACCAGACCGGGACAAGTTCAAACGTTCAGTCCTTACATGATGGAGTGTGGGCAAGCTAAAGGGGCCCAGTTAGGTCCGCTGAGCAAAAGTAGCATATACCTTGTTGCAGAGAACGTGCATTGATCCGCATAGAATATTCTTTGCGCGCAGAGGCAACGTGCGGTTCCAAAGAGTGCGGATGCTGCGGTGCAAGGTCCTGATGCGTTAGTGGCGAAAATCCTGTTGACAAGGCTTGTGATGCGAAGGTAGGTGTTGAGGATGCGAAGTGCAGTGGAGATGGTGCATTGGTTCCAAAGATTGGCGAAGCTGCGAGGCGGAGGTTCATCGTCGAGGCTGCCTTCGACGAGAGATGCAAGGAGCTTGCGCCAGGTAAAGCGTCGCTCAGCAGCGGATCCGACGGCGATACGTCAGTCCCAGATGCAGGAGTGTGCAGTGATGCAAGTGCTTTGCAACAGGTCCAATCCACGTAACAGTTGCAATGAGACAGTTCTGCTTGAAGATGCACCGCTCAGCCAAGAAGATGCTGGATGCTGTATATAACATGGGGTAGCCCAAGTAACCCTCTCAAGTCTTAGGCACATGCAAAATGAATGTAAACAAAATTGACCTTTGAGGGATAAGTACTAACAATATTTATCAACAATGGTCTATTAACTACTAATGGACTTCTGTAAGTATTTCTTAAAACATGTATATTTTGTTATAACGATTGTTTCAAACATTACTAAGGATAGCCGTAAATTACTTCACATTTTTTATATAAATTCCATGGAGATACAAATCCATCTTTCAATATAGAACACACTTTTCTCATATATCTTTCTTACAAAAAAAAATTTAAAAAAATTATTGCCTTTTCTGTTGGGTCCGTCTTTCAGGTAGTGCACTTATAAATCCAATAAACCAATTGCCTAATGTCCTTATATGACACGTGATGTGATTAGGCTGATGCTCCTTGTACCAACGATTCTTTTAATTTGTTGTGGACTCCTTATTTGAAGCTAGTTGACGTGTTTCGGCCAGGTGACTTCCGACCTCCTCAGGACTATGTAAGGAGTGTGAATCCTTTAATTTGAAACAGTAAATACCCCTATATGAATATGTGTATGCTTATAAAAGGCACACATATGTATTTACACAGTGGGAACTTATGGTGAGTGAAAACAAACAGTGCCAGTGCGGTGTCCAGAACCACATAACCAAAGGTTCACTGATAGAATATCGATGCCCAAAATATCCCCATACACAAATATCGATGCAAAAATGTCGATGTCAAAAATATCGACATCCTATATTTAAAATTGTAAGTACAAAAATATCAAAACAAAACTATCGATCTAAAAATATAGATGTACAAAATATTGATTTTTTTCTTTAAATAAATATTAATGTTAAATATATTAAATAATAAAATAAACTTCAAAAAATAATTTAGATTTAATATACATTTTAACAAATATAATAAAATTAATGCAATTTAAAAAATATTTAAACATACATATATAAAATGTAATATGTATATATATATATATATAATATATATATATATATATATATATATATATTGCCTTTAAAACAATTAATAAACTATTAATTTTAATTTATTTTTTAATTTTATAAATATATAAAAATGTACAAATAAATATATATACATATTTACATACACTTATAACAAAATCTAATAAAAAACATTATATTATAAATTAAAACATTAAAATATGTAATAGTCTTTAAAATTAAATTTTGCTCTCCATTGAGTGCAACAGTAAGGAAAGTGTTGGATAGCGGAGGGGTAAAAATTACTATTCCCACTCCAGTGAGTGCAACTGTAGGGAAAGTGTTGGATAGCGGAGGGGCAAAACTTGATATTCCCACTCCAGTGAGTGCAACAGTAGGGAAAGGTTTGGTTAGCGGAGGGGAAAAAATTACTATTCCCACTTCAGTGAGTGCAACAGTAGGGAAAGTGTTGGATAGCGGAGTGGCAAAACCTAATATTCCCACTCCAGCGAGTGCAACAGTAGGGAAAATGTTGGATAGCGGAGAGGTAAAAATTACTATTCCCACTCCAGTGGGTGCAACGGTAGGGAAAGTGTTGGATAGTAGATGGGTAAAAATTACTATTCCCACTCCAGTGGGTGCAACAGTAGGGAAAGTGTTGTATAGCGCAGGGGTAAACATTTCTATTCCCACTCCAGTGAGTGCAACAGTAGGGAAAGTGTTGGATAGCGGAAGGGTAAAATGTACTATTCCTACTCCAGTGAGTGCAACAGTAGGGAAAGTGTTGGATAGCGGAGGGTCAAAACTTAATATTCCCACTCTAGTGAGTGCAACAGTAGGGAAAATGTTGGATAGAGGAGGGGTAAAAATTACTATTCCCACTCCGGTGGGTGCAACAGTAGGGAAAGTGTTGGATAGCGGAGAGGTAAAAATTACTATTCCCGCTCCAGTGGGTGCAACTGTATGGAAAGTGTTGGATAGCGGATGGGTAAAATTGACTATTTCCACTCCATTGGGTGCAACACTAGGGAAAGTGTTGGATAGCTGAGAGGTAAAAATTACTATTCCCACTCCAGTGGGTGGAACAGTAGGTAAGGTGTTGGATAGTGGATGGGTAAAAATTACTATTCCCACTCCAGTGGGAGCAACAGTAGGGAAAGTGTTGTATAGCGGAGGGGTAAAAATTTCTATTCCCTCTCCAGTCAGTGCAACAGTAGGGAAAGTGTTGGATAGCGGAGGGGTAAAAAATACAATTCCCACTCCAGTGAGTGCAACAGTAGGGAAAGTGTTGGATAGCGGAGGGGTAAAATTTACTATTCACACTCCTGTGAGTGCAACAGTAGGGAAAGTGTGGGATAGCAGAAGGGTAAAACTTATTATTCTCACTCCAATGAGTGCAACAGTAGGGAAAAGTTTGGTTAGCAGAGGGGTAAAAATTACTATTCCCACTCCAGTGAGTGCAACAGTAGGGAAAGTGTTGTATAGCACAGGGGTAAAAATGTCTATTCCCACTCCAGTGAGTGCAACAGTAGGGAAAGTGTTGAACAGCGGAGGGGCAAAGCCTAATATTCCCACTCCAGTGAGAGCAACAGTAGGGAAAATGTTGGATAGCGGAGAGGTAAAAATTACTATTCCCACTCCAGTGGGTGCAACAGTAGGGAAAGAGTTGGATAGCGGATGGGTAAAATTTACTATTCCCACTCCAGTGAGTGCAACAGTAGGGAAAGTGTTGGATAGCGGAGGGGAAAAACTTAATATTCCCACTCCAGTGAGTGCAACAGTAGGGAAAATGTTGGATAGCGGAGGGGTAAAAATTACTATTCCCACTCCAGTGGGTGAAACAGTAGGGAAAGTGTTGGATAGCAGAGAGGTAAAAATTACTATTCCTGCTCCAGTGGGTGCAACAGTATGGAAAGTGTTGGATAGCAGATGAGTAAAATTTACTATTTCCACTCCAGTGGGTGCAACAGTAGGGAAAGTGTTGGATAGCGGAGAGGTAAAAATTACAATTCCCACTCCAGTGGGTGCAACAGTAGGGAAAGTGTTGGATAGTGGATGGGTAAAAATTACTATTGCCACTGCAGGGGGTGCAACAGTAGGGAAAGTGTTGTATAGCGGAGGGGTAAAAATTTCTATTCCCACTCCAGTGAGTGCAACAGTAGGGAAAGTGTTGGATAACGGAGGGGTAAAAAATACAATTCCCACTCCAGTGAGTGCAACAGTAGGGAAAGTGTTGGATAGCGGAGGGGTAAAAATTACTATTCCCACTCCAGTTTGTGCAACAGTAGGGAAAGTGTTGGATAGCGGAAGGGTAAAACTTAATATTCCCAATCCAATGAGTGCAACAGTAGGGAAAAGTTTGGTTAGCTGAGTGGTAAAAATTACTATTCCCACTCCAGTGAGTGTAACAGTAGGGAAAGTGTTGGATAGCGGACGGGCATAACCTAATATTCCACACTCCAGTAAGTGCAACAGTAGGGAAAATGTTGGATAGCGGAGAGGTAAAAATTACTATTCCGACTCCAGTGGGTGCAACAGTAGGGAAAGTGTTGGATAGCGGATGGGTAAAATTTACTATTCCCACTCCAATGGGTGCAACAGTAGGGAAAGTGTTGGATAGCGGAGAGGTAAAAATTACTATTCCCACTTCAGTGGGTGCAACAGTAGGGAAAGTGTTGGATAGCGGATTGTTAAAATGTACTATTCCCACTCCAGTGAGTGCAACAGTAGGGAAAGTGTTGGATAGCGAAGGGGCAAAACTTAATATTCCCACTCCAGTGAGTGCAACTGTAGGGAAAATGTTGTATAGCGGAGGGGTAAAAATTACTATTCCCACTCCAGTGGGTACAACAGTAGGGAAAGTGTTGGATAGCGGAGAGCTAAAAATTACTATTCCCGCTCCAGTGGATGCAACAATATGGAAAGTGTTGGATAGCGGATGGGTAAAATTTACTATTTCCACTCTAGTGGGTGCAACAGTAGGGAAAGTGTTGAATAGTGGATGGGTAAAAATTACTATTCCCACTCCAGTGGGTGCAACAGTAGGGAAAGTGTTGTATAGCGGAGGGGTAAAAATTTCTATTCCCACTCCAGTGAGTGCAACAGTAGGGAAAGTGTTGGATAGCGGAGGGGAAAACATTACTATTCCCACTCCAGTTTGTGCAACTGTAGGGAAAGTTTTGGATAGCGGAGGAGTAAAAATTAATATTTTCACTGGAGTAATTTCAAAATTAAAAACAAACAAATTAACAACAACACAAAAGATTTTAATAAACAAAAAAATAAAACTTATATAAAAGTTTTAAATATTACAAAAGATAGAAACAGATTAGAATGTTAAAAAGATCTAACAAATACCTAGAAAGATTATTTTAATAAATTCAAAAATAATAAAAACACAAAAACTATTTTTCAATAGAAATTTTTATAAACAAAAACATTAATTATTACATAAATGTAATATTTTTTATTTCCTACCCTACAACACCACACAATTCACAACCCACATTTAATTCTTTAAAAAAATGTACCTCCATAATTAACATAATTAGTTAACAATTAAACAAATATTTTAAATTTAAAAAAAAATTAAACAAATAATACTTAATTTACTCCCTAAATGTTACCCCTATAAAACCAAAACACACACACAAAATAACAATAAACACTTACCATAAGTATTTATCAATTGATAAATTAATATTAATAATCAACTAATTATTAATTATTTAAACATACATTACTTTCCACCCTCTACCCCAATAAACACCACAACCCACACCTAAAAATCATTACACAATTTCCATAACTAATTGTACATTAATAAATTAATATCAATTAACAACTTATTATTTAATTTAAAAGAATTTTACCCACCCTTTACCACTATAAACCCCACAACTTACATCAAGAATTAATTACACAATTGCCATATTTTAATATTCTTTAATCAATTAGCATTAAATAACAAACAATTATTTATTAATTATGAATAAATAACTTCCCACCCTATTCTCCTATAAATCCCACCACGACTCCTAAAAAATGCCACAATTAACATAATTAATTACAAATTAATTAATTAATAATAATTACCAACCAATTAATAAATATTTAATAATAAAATAACTCCCACAATTAACACTATAAAATATAAATTAGATACATAATAGTAAAAACTAAATATTAATACATTTATAATAATTAAGGGGCCCATTACGATACCCGGCGTAAAAAAATCCGCCAGGCATGGAAGCGGCAAAAATCCGCCCGCACACACCGCCTGAACACCGACCACGCCATTACGATTACACAAACCGAAAACCGCCATCGGCGGAAAAACACACAAAATACCGCCCGCCATCGTCCGAGTCGGAGTCAAACCGCCCGCCACGGACGGAAACACGCACGACAACACAAAACCGCCCGCCCACACGGCCGACACACCGCACGTGAAATTACGATCGCACCGCCATGAGCGCGGAAAACCACAAATATACCGCCCGCCAGCGCAAACAACGCCGATGAGAATCGACACGGCAGAAGCCATGGCGCCAACGTACCTGCACAGAAACCATCCGCACACAAAACCAATAGCACACAACATGGCCAACAAGTCCACACAGCAAGGCACGCACAAATACACAAGCACAGTACACATCCCGAAAACACCCCCCGGACAAACAAAAAATACAAAGGCCAGAACCCCAGACACAACACACCTGAAAACAACAGACCATGAGGACACACCCACATAGGTGAGTACAAAAGCAGCACTCCCACAGACCACAACCCCTTGCTACATTGCAAACCAGAGAGGAGAGGAGAGGACACAGTGACACAGCAAGGACAGCAGCACACCACAGAAACGCACACATCACAACCACCACCACCACCACCACCACCACCAAACACCACCACCACCACCACCACCACCACCACACCCCCGGCACCACAAACCCCCTGCACATTACACAACACACACCGCACCAGCACCACAAACACCATGGCACCACAAAGGATGCCCAAGTTCACGCCCACGGAGCTGACGGTCATGGTCGACGAGATCATCAAGGTGTACCCACAAATCTATGGGAACATGGTCCAGCACACACCACTAGCCACCAGAAACAGAATGTGGAACCGGATCGTAGACCAGGTCAATGCAGTCGGGACCCTGCCCAGGAACAGAGTCGAGATTAACAAACGTTGGAATGACGTCAAGAGCCTGGTCAAGAAGAAGGAGGGCAAAAACAGAGAGCTGGCTGCCGTCACTGGCGGAGGGAATCCCGCGCTCTTTAAGACCTTCAAAGCGTGGGAGGAGAAGGTGCGAGTCGTAATCCATCCGGAGATCCTCGCCGGATTAGCAGGGGGAGTGGAGGCTGGTAAGTACAAACTAATGTATACCAGCACACCGCTATGTACTCACATGCGCAACTACCATGCCACAGCTCCCAGGGACAAACACCCCCATGTCCAGCACACAATACACAACACATCACACACACATGCAACAGACACTACCACACACAGCCCAAACCGAACAACTGTAAGATGCGTGGGGACATGTGTACACTCAGCCAGCCACGTAACCACCAACAGGTCCCCAAATATGCCAGAAGCGCCACAACGAGCACCCACCACACCCATGTGTCCGCCACAGCTGCACTAACCGACAAGTAACAGGTAAGTGGCAGGAACACAAAGTGCAGTGGGTGGGAGGGTGGACAGCCCAAGTACAACACACACCAGGCCCCAGTCCCACAGCACAGCAAGGAGGAGCATCCCCCACACCCCACAGCCACGTGTCAGCCACCGCAGTGCACAACGACAGCCGAAAGGCAGACATCACGGTCCACAGCAATCGGTGTCAGTGGGTGTCCAGCCACCCCCACGACCCACAACACCCCCCCACCCCCACAGACCTGCAACATGGAGCACCCCCGCTTAGAGCCATGTGGCATCCAGTACAGTGCACGCACGAACAACTTGCAGGTGGGAAACTGGACAGGGCTGGATTACTGGAGGCATGAGGACCATGACACGACCAACACATGGGACATGTCACGTAGCAGACGAACACGCAGCACCGCCCACCGTCACGAACAAGTGAACAATGTGCACACGGACATGAACAACAGACTCACACCCCACATGACCCATCACAGACATAGCAACACCCAAGGAGCCACGTCTGCATGCACAAGCCACACTGAATATAGTCCCACACGGCAGCCACTGTGCAACTCATCACACACAACCGAAACACCATTGAAGTCCTGTCCATGTAGCCCCTACTGCCTGTCAACCACACACCCCACAACTACGCCTATGTAAGACAAACAACACTAGACGCAACAGAGCGGAACAACAGAAATGCACACGAACACCACTGAACCCATCAAATTCACAGACACACCATGCACATACAACATACCATCCATCCCATCCGTCAGCCCCAGTCTCATGAAAGGCATGTCATCCGCACAGCTGCCACACATACAGCAGTCACGCTAAGACACATGCCCATGACCAACCATGTGCCAGAAGTCAATTAAGCGCACGACACACTGTGAGCAACAACACACAACATGGGCCACACCCCCCGAGCACTGCAGTGATGCACATGGCACAGGGCAGCACGCACACCAAGGAGATGGGACAACTGCAATACGTTGGCTGGCACACAACTATCACTCACTCATAACGATGCGTCCAATGCCATGTCCAGTAATCACGACAGACAGCAAATATGCAGGCCATGTCAAGCATGCACACACCTCAAACCATGCACTGTCATGCTGCCACAACACATGTCACGTTCGGCACCCATGGCTCACAGCATGTACCCCAAAAGCATATCCCCTCCCAAATGCGAATCTGGGGCATGGCCCCCATGTTGCCATATGCGTTCCTAAGCTGCTCCATTTGAACCCCAAAAGCATATCCCCTCCCAAATGCGAATCTGGGGCATGGCCCCCATGTTGCCATATGCGTTCCTAAGCGTTCCATTTGAACCCCAAAAGCATATCCCCTCCCAAATGCGAATCTGGGGCATGGCCCCCATGTTGCCATATGCGTTCCTAAGCGTTCCATTTGAACCCCAAAAGCATATCCCCTCCCAAATGCGAATCTGGGGCATGGCCCCCATGTTGCCATATGCGTTCCTAAGCGTTCCATGTGAACCCCAAAAGCAAAGTACAAACCAGACCCAGGATGGGCCAGGAGCCCGCATACACCAGAGTCACAATGAGTAGGGGCACAGCAACACACCCATCGGCATGGCCAATCCGTCCCATGCCACATGTGCACAGCACACAGTCCCATTGCCTAGCACACACAACTACAGATGCCACAGCCACACACTCGCCTCCGGGAAACCCATGTACGAGATTGCACGAACTGCCAATGTCAGACGACAAATACATACTTCGCCAGGTGCAACACAATAACAAATCTCATTCTCTCCACAGGTGACGAACTGCCGGATGCTGGGGATGGAGACAGCAGCCAGCACAGCCAGCCCACAAGCCCCCAACGAGGACACACGGATCTGGAGGATCTGTCATCCTCTTCGGACACGGACCACCAAGCAGGCCCATCTGGCGTGGCAGGGCCCAGCCGCTCCCCAGGACCCCTCCTACCCACCAACCCATCATCCAGGGATGCTGAACAGTCCCAGCCCCCTGCTGCCACTGTCGTTGCGGCCACACCCACGGTCATTGCGGCCACTACCACTGCCGCAACCGCCACCATCGCCGCACCGACCACCACCGCCACCACCACCACCACGTCTTCGCTGGCACCAGCCCCAGCGCAGGTGGTGGCCCGGCCGACTGGATCCACCCTGGGAGCCACAGCGAGGACCGTGGTGTGCAATGTGGCTAGTGGGCAGGCCGGTGGCAGCAGGACTGGTAGGAGGAGCAGGGTCAGGGAAACGCCAGCCTCCCCTGGGAGCCATGCCCTGCCTCAAATGGCCAGAGTCCTTGGGGCCTATGAAGAGGCCCAAGGACAATGGGCCAGGTCTGCTACAGACACGCGGGAGGTGCTGGGGGTGCTGAGGTCCATGGACGCCCATATGGGCCAATTCGTGTCCCGTATGGACCAACTCGTGGACCTCATGGGCCAGCTGGTGGTGGCGGTGGGGTCACAGGCAAGGCCAGCAACACCACCTCCGCCACCACCTGCTAGGGCACAGGGTCGGGCAGCAGTGTCCACTTCCCCTGCGTCCACAGCCAGTGAGCACACCTCACCCACCACCAGCAGGTCGCCACCACACACCCCCTCCCAAACGTGGAAGGGGCCGTCCGAAGAGGAAACAGATCTCCCGGGAGTACTTCGCACGCTCCAGTCGCAAGTGAGGCAGCCAGCCAGCCTTCCGCCAGCCTTCCTTGACCAGCCACTGCATTGACTTGCTCTACGATCCCACTCCACACAGCCATCTGGATGGCATGTGTGTGTTGGACTATGGACATAGAACCAGTGGGTACACCCTGAGCTTCACGCAGCCATGACCGACAGCTCATTGTCACTGCACGCACCACTTTTGTCATCACCTTACACACAATCACATGTCACAGTTTGTAATAAATGCACCTTTTTCACTAACTGCTGTTTGTGCCCTGTGTTTTATTTGTACGGAATACAACGGCCACCTTGGGCGGAAAGGCACCTGATGCGTGGCATGGCAATGGAATCCGGAGGACCTGTAGGGACCTAGGGGTGGGAGACAGAACAGGAGCACATTCAATGAGTGTGTCACACACCCATCACACAGTACATGTCAACAACTACAAGCAATGTACACACATCGCACAGAGCAATAGGGCACAATGCCACAGTCACCAACAGTGGCATACTACCCTGGCCATGGAGCGTTGACACACTGCACGCAGTGAACATACGGCCACCCTGACACAGCACACACACACCTGCACAGATACAGACACATCATCCGTCGTACATGGACACTCACCGTCAAGTGAAGTAGCGGGCGATGAGCTGCTGGCGCACATTCCCAGCTTCCTCCTCTCCGCTGTCCACCTCACTCGAGCTGTCCTGGTCTGCGGGCTGGGGCCCTGGTTGATCTCCGTCATCCACAATGAGGGGGATCTGCTTCCGAATGGCCAGATTGTGCAGCATGCAGCACGCCACCACTATCTGGCACACCTTCTGTGGGGAGTACGCCAGTGCACCCTCGGTGCGGTCCAGGCACCTGAACCTGGACTTGAGGAGGCCAAAGGTACGCTCGACCACACATCTGGTCCTCCCATGTGCCTCATTGTATCGATCGTCTGCTGGGGTGCGAGGATTCCTCAATGGACTGAGCAGCCATGCCCCATTCGGATACGCAGAGTCACCTGGGTGTGAGGGACACAGAGAACCGTTGCTATTCCAACTGGACAGGGGACAGCATCGCACAACCAGCACGCTACACCACTCCACATACTCACCGACAATACAGCCACGATCCTGTTGCAGATTGGCCATCAGTCGTGGCAAGATGCTGTTGCGCATTATGTGTGCGTCATGGGCCGAGCCTGGGAACTTTGCACACACGTGGGTGATCACCATGTCCGCAAGGCACACCACTTGCACATTCAGGGAGTGCGTGTGCTTCCTGTTGCGGTACAGGTGCTCAGTGGCCTGTGGTGGAACAAGGCCAACATGTGTGCAGTCAATGGCTCCCACGACGTGTGGGATTCTGCCAAGGGCATAGAATGCACCCTTCACTGCCGCCAATTCACGAGCCCTGGGGAATCTGATGTACCTGTTCCGGCACAGCATCATGGCTGCCAGTACATCCCTCAGCACCTTGCTGAACATGGGCTGGGACATCCTCCTCCACTGCCCACTGTGTGCTGGAATGACCCAGTGGCGAAGAAATGCATGGCGGCCATCACCTTAGCCGTGGGGGTGACAGCAGTCGGATACACCCTGCGGGGACGGAGATGGGGCTCTAACATGGCACACAGTCGATGCAGGGTTGGCCTGTCCAGCCGAAACTTCCTTATGACCTCAGTATCCTCCATGTCCGCCAGCAATTGGTATGGGCGGTCAATGTTCGGTCTCCGCCTGGGTTAAATGGCAGAGGACACATGTCAAAGCAACACGGCACATAGCAATTTCGCATACACATCACTGACATGACTGAGCAAGCACATGAGCCACAGCCCAGCTGTCAAGCTGGGACGGCACGGCCACAATACACTTACACAGGTCTCCCAACAATGGCAATGGCAAGTGAGACATACCACTGCCATGTGCATGCACATGGGGATCTAGGCCCCAATGACTTGCGGGGCGTGCTGATGGGGACTGACTGCATATTCGTCAAGCGGCAACGCCACGGCAACATGAGTGTCTGCTGAGCATGGAACTGCTTCCGAGGCTGGATGAGTATGGCACACGACGACGACGATGTGGGCACGGGCTGAGCGGCCAATACAAGTGGGACCTGTGGCACGAGGGGATATGAGACAGTAGTAGGTGTCAGCACTGCACCCTATGTACAGCACTGTACGGATCACAGCTCCCGAAACATTGACTGGTGTCCACATTGACAGCCCCATGCCAAGACGGCTGTGTGCTTGCAGTCACACGTCACAGGTGAGAGGTTACATTGCACGTGCCAGGTGGCAGACGTACATAGTGGGATCTGGCATGTGTGTGCATGTGTCTCCTGTTCAGGATCCACCAGATGGGCGCTGACTCTGTACTGACCATTGGATACAGCATGTTCCGTGGAAGGCTTGTGTGTGTGGGATGGTGGCACTGGATGTGCCTCCGTTGGGTGGGGGGCCATGCACAGGGCGGGTACGTCGATGATTGCGCATTGTTGGTCACGGTGGGTGCACCAACTAAGATGTGTTGCCCTGTGTTCAATTCCTATGTCCGCATGATGATGGACTGTGGATGTGGGCAGACTACACATTGGTCGATGTGCTGTCTATATGCATGTGCCTTCACACCAGGCACAGCTGCCCCTGCACATTTGACCCCTGCTGGACTCGCTGCTGGGTCTGTGGAGCTGATGCACCTTCTGCGCGTGGGGCGGACAGCTCTCCTCACTTCCCTCATTGCGCATGTCATGTCTTTGCCGCAGGTGACATGGATCATGGAGGGCCCACATGTACGCGTGGGTAGGCTACACATGATTGTTCACTGGTCGCCACCCCCAGTCAGTGTTTCGAATGGGAAGGTTGTCGTGCTGGTGGTATGTTCGATGTGGCGGATGGGCGGGCCTAGGTGCGGGCTTACATTCCGGACATGGGGGGTAGTTGGATTGGCGACTAGTTGCAGTACACACGGGACACGTCTCTTCCTTTCCACATCTGGGTCATCCCTTGTACTAACTGACAGTGATACAGTCATCTTCGCCCCAGCCCTCATGTCCTCCCCTCGCCCCCCAATATGCATGCTCACCTGCGAGGCTAGCGCTTGCACAGGCAGCCCCAAGCTCGCACCAGAGAGGGCAAGGAGTGTATGTGTGGGTCCAGGGTATGATGTGTGGCGGGACGCCGTCCACCTGCGTGGTGCCCCAAATGGAGACCCGGCCTGCATGGACTATGCATCACAGTCTTCGCCTTCCGGATCCGCCACCTGCGACACCGAGTGGCTGTGGCTGCCCTTGCGGCCATGCCGCGTCCGTCTGTGGCTGATGGCCCACACATTCACTCTTTGCCCTCTCTGGGGAGGGCTCGGGGGTGGTGGCGCACGCGCTTGCACTTAGTCGCAATGGCATGTGTCGTGGTTGGTATGATGGGCAATGGATGGGATGGTGCGAGCCACCTCCCGTGACGTCAGTGCTGCTCGTGCTGTGGTGCGTCCCCCTACACTTCCATGTGACTTGTGCCATGCTAGACGTTGAGGTTCTATTGCCTGCGTGATATGACCAGGAGGAGCGCGAGGAGACCTCTCACACACCATGCTCCACTGCCATCCCGTGCCCTGTATCGCCTGTGCGGATTGACTATGTTGGGGTTACACCTGGTCGACTGGGGCTGTGTGTGCCTTGTCAAGGGGCATGGCGGGCGCACAACAGGATCCAGCTTGTCCACAGAGGGTGGGCTGAGGTGCGCCTGGTACCGCTTTGTACGTGTGCCCGGCTGCTGTGCACACACGTGTTCACTCCCCCGACAGGTGTCCTCTCACAATGCCCAGGGAAGCGGTGGTGTACTGTTCATGACCCCTCCCAACACGGCGTGCTCCAACTTGGCATGTGCGCATCTACCCGTCGCACCCACCCACCTGAGCACTGCGTCCATACGACTTCACACGACACATGTGTGTCTTCCACAGTAGTGCTACTCATTTGCGTTGACATCCAATACCAGTGGACTACATGGTCATGTCACGACTGCCGTGTACTTCACATACTCTCATCCTCTCTCATTCGTACTTGTGAAATGAGTCAGCGGAGACAGTTTTGGTTTCAAACATTATATTGAGTCTTCTGTCCTCTGTGATGCAGTATAGTGGACACTACTGGCAGCGGAATACATGTTGAGGATATACTGAGCATGATCACAAATGGGATAGGGTGTGGGTTAACATCTGCTTGGCCAAGGCTGTGCTTATGTACATTTACGTATAGCTGCGGAGCTGCGGACTTTGACACAGACGGTATACATGTAGCCTACCAGACCGCTCGGCATCATGGGCACAGTCCATCTCAGTTCCATGTGACAGGTTTGCTGCGGTTGTTCCTCATGCACGCGTGCATGTGAGATGACATCAGGGCATGTGCTTGCGTGCATGCAGCGGCGTGCCACTTGTTGTTGCACTGTGGTGGTTACTGGACATGTCACAGTCACTGGGGTCGTGTTGTTGTTGTATGCACTTGTCGTCCATGCAAAGGTCCTGGTATGGGATTCCCGGGGCGGGGGTGGGAGGGGTGCAGCACCCACAGACTCCAGGCGACCTATTCATGTCCACTGAGCGGTGTGTGTGTCCATGGGCGCTGGATCCATGTCGTGTCCTGGTTGTTCGTGCAGTTCCATCCATGTGGGTGCGATACACAGAGCCCATGCCACTGCCTCCCACGATGCATGCGGTGTTCCTGGATGTGATGGGGAACAGTGTGCATGTCCCGGTCATATCCGATGTCATGGCGATGTCGTTGATGGTGTGGTTACAGTTGCCGGTCGTTTGGTATGGCTGTTGTGGTGGTGACTGGCCAGTCCGTGCGGAAGCTGAGCATGGGTGCGGGGTTGGACTTCATAGGTCACTCGGGGAACCTGCGTTGTGGTCCGACGTATTTACAGGTTGTCAGGTATGCGATGCCGCCCAGCAGGGCTTCCATGTCATTGGTGGTGTACATGTTTGCCAGCCAATGAAGCGGATGGTGGCTGTCAAGGTGTTGTTCGTAAGTTGTCCCTTGGAGGACCATGATGGGGCATGCTGGGTGACATTCGATGTAGCTGTTCTCGATGATCCGTCGTGTGGAGGCACAGTGGTCCCATTTCAGTGCGCGTGCGATGTTGGCCACATACGCCATGCCCCCATAGGCAGAGCAGGCCCTGTCGTGTGCGTCCAGAGGGAGGAGTAGTGGTAGCAGGTCCGCCTTCAGACATGCCGGGTTGGAGAGTCATATCTCGACGGGATGCTGGTAGGGACACCTCCGACAGTAGAAGACGGGCATGACGCAGCTGAACAATGTGATGCGGTAAGTCAGTCGGTAACTTACGTTCAGCAGGGACAGGAGATCGCATCCCAATGTATGTATCGTGTTGGTTTTGTACAGCTTGAGCTGTTCGGCGTAGTTGGGTAGGTGTGTTGCGGTTGCCATTTCGCAGCGGTTCGTTGAGGTGGCGTGCTCCGGCTGTGTGTGCAGTCTGCAATGTGCACGCTCCGGGGTTGCTGTGAGCTCTGTGTAGTCATAGGGAGACAGGACTTGTGTTCTGTTGGCTTGTTTGGAGGACACGGGCCCTCTTCCCACATGCTTCTCAGACAGTTCAAGGTCAGTGCTGTGTGACTCCTTCCAATTAACTTGCATGTGGCCGACATGGGGAGTGTTTTCTTCTTTCTTCCCCGTCCGTTGTGTGCTTCTGTGATATGCGCTATCTGCCCTGTGGTCGGCCCCTCGGCATGCCTGTGTTGGTCTATTCTTGGACAATGGCTGTATTCACCGGCTTCTGTCGTAGGGCTGTGGTTTCGGAGTTGGAATGGAAGGTCATTCAGTGCTGTCTGCTCTCCCTTGTGTGGGCGGCAGGCTGCCTTTCCGCTCTGCGTTGGGCCTTGTGTGTGGATGTTATTCTTGGGCCACCTGTTGTCGGTCCCCGGGCTCTTTGGTGTTCCGTTTCATGTGTCTTTTTCATATGTGCAGGGTGGTATGGGTTTTTCAGTGTGGTACTGGCGTTCCTCTTCCCGAAGGGGCCCTGCTTCTCCTAGTTGGTGTTGCCGCCGCTGTGTGCTTCGCCATGTTTGTTACACTGGGGTGTGTCCTGCTGTTGCGTGACTTCGCTGACATGTGTGCGTCGGTTGTGTGGCGTTGGGTGTTGTCCATGAATTGGGCGTTGGGGACATGTCTGTGGCAGGCCTGTCACGTGTCATGTGCGTTCGGGGTGGGGCTGATGTGTGTGCTGCTTGGTTGTGTCCCTGTGTCTGTGTGCGACGCATGCATGGCGCTGCGGTTGGCCTCTGCGTTGTGCGCATGTGTGGCGGCGTCATCGGCGCTTGTGGCCGTGACGGGGTGGTTGGTTCCTAGTCCCAGGTGGTGTGTACACATGTGTTCCGCGATGTTAGGATTTGGCCTGTGTGTCATATGTGGATGCAATGGTGGATGTGTAGTGTACATGCGCTGGTGGGGGTTGTCCGCTTTTTCCGCCCTTGCACTGTGTGCGCTGTTTGCGTGCACTTGTTGTGTGTGTGCCTACCTGCGTCTCCGCGGTACGTTGCGTCCTTGGTGGTGCATCAGCAGAAGCATGGGAAGGGCCTGCAGTGCTGGATTCATGCCCGGGGTGCCGCTTCTTCGTTGTCCGTGCTCTGCGTCCGTGTTACCGCCTCTCTTCACGTGCGGTGTCTCTTGGCCGTGGGAGCCGTTTGTTTGCGGCATCGTAATTTATGCGCCGGGCGGGACGTGTTTCGTCGGACGGTGTGTGTCAGTTGTGCTGCGCCGCTACGTGAACGGGCGCACTTTGATGGCGGACGGTGTTGCTGGCTTGCCGGCGGTGTTTGGCCTGCTTTTCGCATCGTAATTGGGCGGGCGTGTGGACTGCTGCGTGCCGGCGGTAACTGGTGGTTTTTGCATCCGCCAGCACGGCGGTTGTAGCTTCCGCCCGCCATCGTAATGAGCCCCTAAATTACTTCCCACCCTATTCGTCTATAAACCCACAACCCACTCCTAAAAAAATGAAACAATTAACATAATTGCCAATTAATTATTTAATAATAATTATCAGCCAATTAATTAATAATTAATAATAAATTAATTCCCACAATTAACACTATAAAATCTAAATTAAATAAATACTAATACATAAAAATGTATAATTAATTTATCATAATTAAATTACTTCCCTCCCTATTCCCCAATAAACCCACAACCCGCTCCTAACAAAATGACACAATTAACATAATTGAAAATTAATTAATTAAAAATAATTAACAACCAATTAATAAATAATTAATAATAAATTAATCCCCACAATTTACAGTATAAAATCTAAATTAAATAAATACTAATACATAAAAAATAATCATAAATTTATTATAATTAAATCACTTCCCACCCTATTCCCCTATAATCCCACAACCCGCTACAGAACTTAAAAACACAAAATTGAATTAAGATAAAATGAATAACTACTAAAAATTTAACACATATTAAAAAACAAAACAAATTCTTATACAAAAAAATAGATCACATACTTTTAAAATACATACTAAAATTCATAACACTAATTAAAACATCGATATTTTAAACAACTACATTTTTGCAAACGATATTAACAACTTCGATATTTACAAAAACTATATTTCTTACCTGCAAGTCGATATTCTTGACCACGATATTCTTCCTGTCAATATTTCTGTATCACGATATTTAAAACTCGATATTTGTGTTTGTCGACATTTTAAACTCGATATTCTGTCTGTGCATCATTACCAAAACCAGAGGTAACGAAGGATGAGGAGTGCACATAACAAACATTTCAAATCTGTACAGGAATAGTTAGCCATTGATGTCATGCCACCTATGGTGATACTGGGTGTCGGGCCCTCATGCAAGGAAGATCTTGACTCTGGGCCCCTCTTGTCCGCATTAGTGAGGTGAGAAACCCTGTGTCCTCAAGTTGGCTTGTACGATGAAAAAAGAGGCTAGTAGTGTGAAACCTGTCGGTGCTGGCACCACTGGCTAATTCACCATGTGTAGGTTCAACAAAGAAAAGGGTGCATCGGTATGTAACATACCTTCCAGCTCTTCAAACAAAGAGACAATGTATCACACATACACCTTAGCAGGGTCGCAAATCACCTCTCTTGACTGAAAGTCTTGGCTGTCCTATACGGGAAACAAAAGGTCTAAAATTCAGCTGTACCGTCCCCCATTTCCCTGTATTGGCCCAACTGCATATCGTCGGGCCACAAACTCTCAGTCTTGAGACAATCAAAAGGTACTTATGACTATAAATATCAGTCTGTCCACGGGCTCATTATAGATGGCTATCGTCATGCCCAACCTATCGGCATATTAATTTGGCGTGTTTGAGTCTGTACTATGGTTTTTGAAGTATGGCATCCTGGAAGTGGCCCTAACTATTTTTCCGACGTAGGTCGAAAACAACTAGACTTCCTAGGATGCCTTAATTCCTCGCAGACTCATTCACAAAAGAGTAGCAAATAGTAATGCTATATGTGGAATTTAATGAAAAACCAGGAGCCTTGTGTGGGTGGAAATCCTGTGTGGGGCGCATGTCAAAGTACCTGGTTTGTGGTAGCAATATATTGTTCCTATACGGACTCAGGACTGAAAACAGTGAGGCGTTGCATATTGTCACTAAACCCTATTGCAAGTCCAATCTGAATGTAATAGTAACATCTAAGGTGTGGGGCCCCCTGTGTAGATGGGAAGTATAAGGGTCACCCTACTGAAGGGTAGGCTATGTATTTCCTCAGTAAGGCAGAATGAAATCAAGGCTGCACAGGATTTTAGGCTACACTAATCATCTTAATATATTTATATACAGTGTGCACGTATGTTAAGAGTATATGTGTTAAAACGTAGGAGATCAGACTCCCAGACCAACCTCAAGAGGCTGCGGTGTGAGGTCCTGATGCAACAAAGCTTGTGATGAGAAGGCCTGTGTCGATGTGAGGCGCAGTGGAGATGATGCGTCAGTTCCGAAGATTGGTGAAGCTGCAATACAGAGCTTTGTCGTAGTCGTCGAGGGTGCCATCGACGAGAGATGCAAGGAGCTTGCGCCAGGTAAAGCGTCACTCAGCAGCGGTTCCAAAGGTGATGCATCAGTCCCAGATGCAGAAGGCTGCAGTGATGCGAGTCCTTTGCAACGGGTTCAATACACACAACAGCGGGAATGCGTTGATTCTGCTCGAAGATGTGCCGCACGGCTGAGGAGATGTGTTGGTTCTGCTCTGCAATGCGTCGCTCAGCAGAGGATGCATCAGTTCCGCTGGAGAAGCACCTTAAGCCCACTTCCAAGGGTCCAAGACTGAGGTGGAACCACGTCAGAGGTAAGAGTCGCAGAGGGCAGAGACTTGGGTGCAGAAGCAGGTTGGTTGGAAGTCTTTTATGTCCCTGAGACTTCAGATCAGGGGGCCAGAGGATTAGCCCTTGGAGTCACTCTGTGTTCAAGTGATGCAGGTCCTTCTCACCCAGGCAGGAGGGCAGCAGGCCAACAGGTTAGCACAACAAAGCAGGAGTCCAGCAAAGCAGTAGTACAGCAGAGTGGCAGTGCTTTCAGCAGCACAGCAGTCCTTCTTCCTGGCAGAGACTTCACAGGTCTCCAGAAGTGTACTGTAGTGGTGGTATCAGAGGTTCAGTACTTATACCCAGTTGTATCTTTGAAGTGGGGGAACTTCAAAGACAGGCCTTTTAAGGGCACAGCGGTGTTGCCCATCATGCTCTGGCTCCAGACTCACCACTGGGGTGTATGCCAGCCCTTTGTGTGTGGACAAGAAATAGCCTGTTGTGTTGTAAGTGATGCTGGGTCCAGCTCCTCCCTCCCCTCCTGCCAGGATGGCCCATCAAGTGACACCTAAGCTCCCATTGTGTTTTGCTGTATAGAGGGAATACACAAAGTTTAGATTTTAAATTGCGATTCCAGAGACACTAAACTTAAATCAGTTATATTTTCCCAATTGGGAATTATTCACTTGCGATAGTGAAAAACAACTTTGAGAGTTTTTCACTACCACGACATGTAAAACTTTGAAGTACATGTCCAATTGTTTAAATACATTGTACACAGCCCTATGGGCTGTCCAGGGCCTACATTAGGGTTGACTTGTATGTATACAAAGGGAAGATTTGGCCCTAGCAAAAGGTTTATTTTGCCTGGTTGACATGGCAGTGTAAACTGCACACACAGGTTCTGCAATGGCAGGCCTGAAAATGTTTAAAGGGCTACTTAAGTGGGTGGCACAAGCAGTGCTGCAGGCCTATTAGCCGAATTTAAATTTATTGGCCCTGGGCACATGTTGTGCACTTTACTAGGGACTTATAGGCAAATTAAATATGCCAATAGGGTCTAAGCCAAATTTATCATGTTTTTAGGAGAGAGCACATGCACTTTAGCACTGATTCGAAGTGGTTAAGTGCTCAGAGTCCTATGATCAGCAAAAACAAATTCATCAAAAAGTAGGAGGAGGCAGGAAAAAAGTTTGGGCGTGACCCTGTAAAAAGAGGCATTTCCAACAAGACACCACTCCAGACAAATACTAGGGGAGACTAATCAATATCTTGATGGACTTCCCTGCTTAGGTGATAGAACATGGACAATGGCCCTCCATTTCAAGGGCACCTTTCTGAATTCAGTGTGACCCCTATGTCTATGATTTCCTGAGCCACTGAACTGACCCATGGGGAACCCTTCTACTCACCTCTGAATCCCATTTGTGAAACACCTAATCTTTATTTGTTCACAGATGCATCACAGTATGCAGATAATACCACCATGGCTAACAAGGTGATGTGGCCTATCCCTCCTCTTGCATCAGTCATCTGTCCCCAACCCAATTAATACTCTGTCCAGAAGGACAGTAACCAACAGATGCCACACCATCGAGCAAGGCCTGAGCACTGTGGTGGTCTTTCTTGATGCTATTATACCATTTGATTCATTGGAATGACCATACCTTTTTGCCCTGCTGGCATGTCTGGGGGTTAGTGATCGCTTTACCTGCTTGATGCGTCTTCTGAATAGTGAACTTGTTGCTCGGTAGAGGGTTAATGGTAGAATCACAACCCCCTTTACAGTAATGAGTGGGTCCCGCCAGCGATGCCCTCTCTCCCTCATTTTGTTTGCTTTCACTATGGAGCCACTTGCTGCCTGGCTGTGCCAGCACCACACGCATCGAGGTTTGTCATTTCGCCCCGCCGGATTATAGTGTCCATGTATGCTGGTGATGTGACCTTGTATGTCAGGGAACCTCATATTATTCTTGACCCCCCCACATAAATTTACCAGGTTTGGCTGCCTCTCTGGAATTGGTATTGACTGGGCCAAGTCAGTGTTGTTCCATCTAACGGATGCAGCAACATTCTTCACCCCTGAGCACCAACTGGCCTGATCAGGTATCTTGGGGTTTGTCTAGAGATGTGCCTGAGTACTGAGTAGAGATGCGGATGCCTTGTGGTGAGACAACTATGGGCGCATAATGACATGGTTGGATGAACTCTTCGTGAGCTGGCAGAGACTGCAACTCTCTTTGACTGGTAGGCTCACCATAGCTAAATTGATAAGTCTTCCTAAGTTCCTATACCTGTTTATAAATCTGCCGCACCCGCTTACACTGTCCTTCCGCCGAAGGCTTTGCTCTAATTAGATATCTCTTGCATGGGCGGGAGAACAGCCCAGAATCGCTTGTGAACTACTCATGCTCCCCTTTGAGCAGGGTGGGCTTGGAGCACCAGATATGGACCTCTCCTATTATTACACTCAGTTGCAATTTGTGCATTACTGGCTTTTTCTGATGCAATTCCAGGTCACATGGCACCTGAATATGATCATGCCTGGCTGTGCCCTCTCCAGATGCCACTTTTCCAACCCCTGCGGCGTCCACATGCATGTGTGGACATGGTGGCCTGCACTATATGGGCGTGGTGGGAGCTGCGACGGTGCGCCCGGCTGGAGTGCCTCCATGCTTCCTGGATCCCAGTTGTTGGACACCCTGATTACCCCATCACTGCTGAGGACGGCGTTTGAGCCCAGTTACGTTCCTTAGGTCTGACTTCAATGGGCTCGATCTATCTGGATGGCTCATTCATAACATCACAGCAGGCCCTGCAGGGCCCTCATGTCTGCATCCTCGACACCTTCACATACTACCAACTACGTGCTGCCATTAGAGCGACACAGAGCTCTTTCCTGGACACACCTCTTGCACTCCCTGTCCTAGAGATTATCCTTAATTCCCCCTCCCAATGCTCTCTAATCACTTGGCTATACGTGGACAAGCAGGACACTGCACCTGTCCGTGAGCCCAGAGGCCGCAGCAAATGGGGTTGCGATATGGATTCCCCCTTGTCCGATGAGCAATGGAAATATTGCTGTGCTCAATCAGGTGCACTCTCCCCTAATTATAGATAGCGCCTTGCTCACTTTAAGTATTTACATAGGCTTTATCGCACCCCCTTCACGTTACACAAAGTGGGGCTGCTTGAGGATGCGCTCTTTGTGTGCTGTGCGGCACCTTGTGTCACCTTTTTGCATTTGTCCTGGGAATGCACTGCCCTGCAGAGTTTTTGGGGCGCAGTGTTTTGTGTGCTTGATGTAAAGCTCAAGTATGTACTGGAGAACTCCTCTCGCGTTGCGCAATTGGGCGACATGAAAGACGCTTTGCCAGCAGGCTGCAGATTGGCAGCACTCCTGATTTTGCTTGTAAAGACCTGCGTGGTGATGTGCTGGAGACGACGAAGGGCTCCATGTGCTGAGGATTGGCTTGGGGACACAGTGTACTGTCAGGAATAGTTGAGCTCCTACTGGGAGCTTATGTCAAAGCTCGCCCGCCCCAAAGATATTTGGTCTCCTTTGGAGGCGTATCTTGCCGCTTCCCCAATGCCTGGTGGCTTGGGAGACACATAGGCAATGACTGCCCTCCTTGAGTCTGCTAAGGGAATGGCTCGCCTGTGTGAGGTGACATTTTGACGTTACCCGTACTTCACCCTATGGACGTCCGAAGGTTTATGCCATGTGCACTACCAGTAATTTCTCCAAACACTGACCGCCCAGTCCCTCCCTTCCCTCCACTCTTCCCCCTGCTATTAATATGTTTTAGTTTAAATGTGCGATTCAGAACAAGACAACTTCTTTACATCAATGATAAATGAAACCTTATTTCTTACTTGCAGTGAAACAACTGTGTTTTGTCCTTGTATGTAATGTTTACAAATCAATAAACAGAAAAAAGAAGAAAACAAACAGAGCTGTCAGTGTCAGGAGCTAGTTCCCGGGTCATCCATTGCTAGGTGAAAGCCCAAAGTGGAGATATTAGGTAGGCCTCTCTTCCAGCCATAGGGCTGGCAAGGAGTTACCTATGAGCTCCAGAGGTTTCTCTGACCTCTTCGTTGTCTCAGAGTGGGGGCAGTAGCTCTAGGTGTTTTGCACCCCACTTCCACTCTATCTCCCACCAGTTCAGGGGTAGTGTCCTGGCACTGGCCAATCTGCAGAGGGTCTGTACCCTGAGGCTGAACAGGGGACAGGGGTGAGTCCTCTCTCACCTTGCCCTCCATCTGGGCTCCCATACCCTCAGCTTGGAAGTGGTACCCTCAGAAAATGGAACTGTCAGGGTGCCCTTGGCCCTCTCAGTTCTTCTGACACCTGGGCGACTCATTTCCCAGAATTCAGTCTATGGGCTTCTGGGGACTAAGTATGACCCTCCTTTGGGTCAGCTCCCCACCCCACTCTAGCGATACCAGGGCAATAGGGCAGAAAAAGTCCTGCCCATGGGCCAGAGTTACCCTACACACCTGGTCGGTGTACTGCTCTGGGATAACTAGCCTTTCCACTATGATAGTCTGGCTAGGCCCAGTGTCCCTCAGAGTAGTGACTGGTACCCCATCCACTTTCACCTGGTGGAATTGACGACTCCCACCCTCAGGGACCACCAGCTCACCATCTGAGTGTATTTCCCAACTAAGGGAGATCAAAGCATGGTCTATGACCTGCTCCTGAGGACTATGTATCCCCGTGGCCATATTTAGAGGAGAGAGCACATGCACTTTAGCACTGTATAGCAGTTGGAAAGTGCTCAGAGCCCTAAGGCCAACAAAAACAAATTCAGCAAAAAGTAGAAAAAGGAAGGCAAAAGGTTTGGGGCAGACCCTGCAAAAAGGGCCATTTCCAACATTCACTCCTTAAAACATGGTAACAATGGCTTACCCCCAATTGGCACATTTGATTTATAAGTCCTTAGTAAAATAGTACTGTATGTATCCAGGTCCAGTAAATTACATGCTACTAGTTGGCCTGCGGAACTGATTGTGCGACCCACTTAAGTTGTACTTACAGACATGTTTCAGGCCTGTCATTGCAGCCTCTGTGTGCAGTGTTAAACTGATACTTCAACCTGGCAAAATAAACCTTTTGAGATAAACGTACGATGCATCGTATGTTTATCTCTAAGGTTCTCAATTGTTCTTGTCTACTTTAATACCTTGCACCCACCAAAGATGTCATTTGAAAGCATATCAAACATCACTGATAATCGAACAGATACTTGTGCACATACATCTGAACAAACACTAGAGATTTATGTGTTAATCAAGGAACAAAGTCTTATGGAATGGCAGGGGGGGACAACAGCTCAACAATTGAAAGAACTTGAATCTTGATGCACAGGGAACTAAATCAAAAACTTCATGCATCCACATTAATTCAATATCACAAAGTAAGACGGATTCCTCGGGGTTTTAGATGGGCAATCAAACCTATGTTATTTAGATTCCAGCATAATAAACTTTTTAATGGTGAAATGGTTTGCGATTCTCAACAAGTGCTCCTTGGACCTTATACTTCTACTGATCTAAGAATTATCCTGTATTATAAAAGAAATAGAGGAAGAAATATAGAACATCAAACAGGAATTGTCTGGACGGGTGGAACAAGATACATGGAAAATCACCTTGGATGATTTAACGGCCAAATTGGAGGCTTATGGTACTGAATTACAAGACAGGAAAACAAGAAAGATCAAGAGGGATACTATAGACGATAAACTTAAAGAAGTTTATACATGGGCAGAAGTTTATGCTCAAAGAAGACCATTCAAGAAACCAGAAGTATCTTCAGAAGAACGTGTTGTGTCAGACAAAGATATAGCTTCTACACGTCTACTGTTATCCCAAACAGATCAAAACCTAGGAATGACATTGGATAAGATACAATCTTCTAACACATCCACATCAACTACGACTTTTTATTCACCGGTCTGGATGTAGATCACCCACCAGAACCAGCGACACAAAAATCACAAACTTTATCCACAAAATACAGCCAGGAAAAAGAAAAAGAAAAAGTCAGGAAAAACTTACTGAGTCAACAAAAAGTTTAGTCATTAATCTATCATCATTCACAGAGGCAAACAAACAACAATCAGTTTTGGAAAAAGGGACATCTTTTGTCCCGACTTACAATACTAATTTACTGGAATGTGAAATATCAATTCACAAATTCATGAGAGCTTTACGTTTACGTTATTTTTTTGAGAATATCATACCTCCGACTCTTTTGAAAGCAGAACCTAGGTATCTGGAATTTAAACCCAACAGTACGTTTGTTGCTCCACTTTCCCACAAGACATTGGATACTTTTGAAAATTCTCATCAAAAAAGACATCCAATCCATCAATTTTTGACAACAGAAACGTTGAAACCTCTCTAAAACAGAGTTCAACATCTTGAGGTCAGTGTCACAAAATTCAAACGATATTTCAACCCTGCGACAAAGGAGGTGCCTTGGCAGTAATGGATAGGAGTTATTATGTGTCTAAAGTCAATGAGCAGGTTTTGGAAGACACCATATATCTACCATTGGAAACTGATCCTATGCGCAAGATCATCAAGATTTTACTGAAGACACTAGATAAAGCAGTAGAGTTGGATTGGATAAGTACTACAACTAGGGGCCGATTATGATGTAGTCTGGAAAGCAGTCCAAGCGAATCAGTTTCAGAATGCTTTCCGAACGACTCGAGTTCGGGAGTTCAACCGACCGATTACGGTGTGTCCGAACACTGTTCGGTCGGACTCGACTCCCATTGACTTCATTGGGAGCCTGTGTTCCGAACGAGAACACAGGCTCCCATTGACAAAAGGGGTGGTTGGGGAAAAGCTTGCACCGTGTGGTGGGCACCCCATGGTGCCTGCCACACTGTGCATGCAGGGAAAGGGCGGAACCATGGGTACCCCCACGGGCCCGATTCAGAAGGACCCGGGTGAAGGGGAGCCTGCTAAGGGCCCCCAAAGTCAGATTCCGACAGTCGATCTGTGTCGGCACAACCAAATCGGAAAGGCTGTCCGAATCTAACATCCTAATTGCTCGGCTGGAAAAGTGGTCCGTAGACCGCTACGATTCAGATCCGAACCACTCAGTTACTCCTAATGCCTTTTGGAACCAAGTCGGACAGTTCGAATGCTTTCCAGCCATCATAATTGGTCATTGGGAAACGTGTCCGAGTCGCTCTGAAAGGCGGTTTCCGAATCGGATTCGGACGAATTGAATGCCGTTCGGATCCTTTCCGGACGACATCATAAATGGGCCCTAAGTATTTTTTACTGACCGAATTTCCTAGAACACCATGACTATACATGCTACTAAAAATGCATCAAAATCTCATGGACCCACCCTTCAGACCCTTTGTCTCGGTGTGTGGCTCAGTGCATGAACCCTTGGGGAGGTACCTGGACCTACAACCTACAACCCTTTGTGCAACAATGGAAGTCATATGTACAGGATACTATGCATTTCCTAAAGCAATTAAAGGAACTCCCAGATAATCAATTGGCAAACTGTTGGCTATGTACTGTTGATGTGGTATCATTGTATACTTCTATCCAACATCATGAAGGGTTAGAAGCAGTCGAATGGGGACTACTCCAACAACCGGAACTTAAAGCTAACAAAATATTTTTGCTGGAAATCCTGCACTTTTGCTTGTACCATAGCTATTTTTTATGGGAAGACAAGTTCTATCTAACACAACATGGTACATTGATGGGCTTTACTGGGGATCCAGCATATGCCAACACCTTCATGGCGAAATTTGAACATGAATTCATTTTCACGGATCCAGAATGGGGTCAACACATGATGTTATATTGTTGGTTTATCGATGTAATATTTTTAAACCGAAGTGGAACCAGAGAAAAACTAGACAATAAAATATTAAAATTAAAGTCAAACAATCCAAGAATTAAATGTACACATTCCATTGACAAACACTTTATATTCCTTTTGGACGTACAGATAGAAATAATGGACACGAAGATTGAAACTAGTGTTTTTTAAAAAAGCACAGATCACAATAACTGTCTCTTATAGCATAGTTTTTATTCGCCATCTTTAATCAGGAATTTTCCTGGATCCCAGTTCATGCGTATCAAGAGAATAACTTTGGACGTAATCAAATGTCAATCAACCATAGAAGAACACAAGCAATTGTATGAAACAAGAGCATACCCCAAAGATAATTTAGATGATACTGCAACTGAAATCATGTCCATGGAACGTGATAAACTATTTGAAAAAACCACCAAGAAAAAAACGGAAACACCAGTTCTACTGACAAGGTTTTCCACTAGTTTATCTATCATCAAAAATTCATCAAAAAAAGATGGGACTTATTACAATGGGAGCCAGTGTTTCACGGAAGTTTTGCAAATCATATTTGCATACACCAGAATGAAAAAACTTAAGGGAATATTAACAGCACCAAAAATGACTTCCACACAAAATTGGGCTGGCATGAAACATTATTTTAATTGCACTCATTGTAATAATAATAATATAATGGGTAAAACAAGAACTCATCCTTCAACCGGACAAACAATCGAACTAAAACACTCAGCAGACTGCAATACAAGCAACATGATTTACTCTATCAGATGTCCATGTGGACTCATGTATATCGGCAAGAGTGAGCGAAAATTTTAAATCCGGATTACAGAACACAAGAGCTTGATTCGGAATAAGAATCTTAATTCCAATCAAGCAACTCACTGGCTGGAACATAACAATAATTTGGTTCCAAGTCCTAGATGTTATTGAAATTATTCCTTAGTTACATAAATCAAGAATATTAGCACACAGAGAAACATATCGGATTAAACAACTCAATACTCTCACACCTAAGGGTCTGAATGACAAAATAGAATTCAGTTGTTTCCTATGACCATTAGTACACACAATAATATCACATACATAATGTTCACCAACATTCTTATATCAAAGGGCCTGATTGACAAAACAGAATTCAGTTGCTTTTTATGACCATTTTCACACACATCAGTAATATTACATTCATAATGTTCACCTGCCTACCATCATTTATATAAACAGTATCTTCTTATGAAAATGATATGGTTTGTTAATTTGGAACAATTGAGATTGTGAATACTGATATATCACAAGGCTTATCTTGTGAACATGATAAGTCAGGTTTACTTATTCTTGATTCTAATTCTTCTTTTTATATTTGGGTTCTTTTTTCTCTTTGGTTTCTGCATATCTACACATTTAGCATAGTTTTTTTAGTTTCATTATTTGGACAGATGTATATACAATGAGTACGGTTTTGAGTTTCTTTTCATGCATTGTCAGACATACTATCCAACCTCTTTAGGGTCTTCATTCGCTTTTCAGTCATTATGAATACTCAACATGGCTGAATCTATCTAGCATGCTAGTCGTCCCCTATTCTTGTGTAGTCTGTTCTCTTTGATCATGCACTCGAGTCTCAGGTTGCACGTCGGCGTCACGTTTAGTTTTAAATGGAGAATATGCGGTGTTGTTTGTATTGCCGGCTGGTTAACATCGATTTATTGGAACCAGATTGCGTTTGGAATTCACAAACAATACTTGGCCACTTGTATCATAGCAGTATCATATAGTTGATCTTTTAACCAATTTTGAACGCACGTCTATAATGATGCAGGATTGCGTTAGTAAGCGGCGTGGCTGTTGGAGCTTAAACCTGTAATGCTGATAATATTAAGTTATGCCTTTTGTATATCACACAAACAAAATATATTGTAATCATCCTACATAATGGCATTAATTACATTTATTTACGTTGTAGGATAGCATTTAGAGCAAGTGAGGATTACCATTAAATCTAAGCAACGCATAACTCCCTCCATTTCGAATCTCGGTTACTTTGTTCCATAAGTGTCATGATTCAAGCAACTAATTTTATTCACGGCACACGGGAGAATGGTTATCTCTATATTACTTTTCACAGCACCTCAGATGACACGTCGGTCTTATATTCCTTGCGCTTCAAGTTCACCAGTAATATCATTAGTTCAACACATGTTTCATTGACAGTTGTACGGTTCGTTTGGAGTCTTTTCTCAAATAAACACTACTCTGGATGGTGGGTCTCTTCTTGGTTTCTCATGCTATGTACTACTTGGTTCACTCTCTCATTGCCTTGTTTGATTACATTTTTCTATGTTTAAGAATGTCACAAATATTTAATGTATTTCCCCTGTCTCTTCACTTTGTTTCCAGTTGCCCCTGAAGGAGTGATCGTCAGATTCCGAAATGCATTGGGTGTGTTTTATATAAAGTACATTTTTTGGATTGTTATTTCATTTTGAAAATGCAGACATTATTTATGCCAATCTGTATTTTGTTTGAAATCTTTTTTAGGAAATGTTTGAAATTCATTATGAAATGTACACAGTGGTTACTGTGATTCAGTTTATAAAGAATGAAAATGTAAGTTTTGTTTAATTAGCAATCAGAAGCTGTGATAAATTCATATGTAGTGCATGCTGTTCTCCATACAGCCATTGTTGTTTGGTTCATCATAAAGATAAACCCTTTGCCAGGCCTAAACCTCCCTTTTTAATGCATAGAATTTACACCTAATGTAGATCCTGAACAGCCCAGAGGCAGGGTGCAGTGTCTTTAAAAAGTTGGATATGTACATTTAAGTTTTACATGTCCTGGTAGTGAAAAACTCTAAAATGTGTTTTTCACTACTGCAAGGCATACCTCTCCCATAGAATAATATTGAGTTACCTTATTACATTTAATAAGGTGGAACTTCCAAATGGGAACAGGGATTTCATTCATGTTTGGTGTCTTTGGAATTGTACTGGAAAATCCTCTCTTATGGTGAAGTCGGATTTTAGAATACAATTTTGAAAATGCATCTTTTAGAAAGTTGGTATTTTTCTTCCTTAGCCATTTTGTGTCAGCATCCTGTTTCTGGGTCACATGACTGGGTGTAGTTGACCGTTGGGCTTTGTGTATTCCTCCTAGACAGCCATACACAATAGAGAGCTTAGGTGGGTCTGTATGGGGCGCCGCTGGCAGGATGGGAGAATGAAACCGGCCATAGTCCTACTTACACGTGAATAAGCTGTGTCCTGCCTCCACAAAAAGGGCTGCATACCCCTTGTAGTTAGTCTGGAGCCAGGGCAAGGAAGGCAGGACACTTGTGCACTTCAAAGAAAAACCTCTAAAAATTTCCCCCACTTCAAAGGCAGAACTGGGAATAAATATTGGACCTCAGACACCAACTCTTTAGCACATTTGTAAACCTGTGAATACTCTGCCAGGAAGAAGGGCTGGTATGCTCCTGAAAGTAATGCTGGACTGCTGCTCTGAAGAGCTGCTGCCCTGCTGTGCTGACCTGCTGCCTGCTGCCCTCTTGCCTGAGTGAGAAGGACTGGACCTGCATCTGTTGAACACAGGGCCACTAGAGTGACTCCAAAGGCTAGTTGGCTGGCCTCCTGACCAGAGCCTTAGGCAATTTAATTATTTATTAAGAGTTGGATCTCAAATGAGGTCCACATAAGGATAAGACAAATTATACTAACATTGAATCACAATTATATCATAATAATACTATTAAATAAATACATATTCAAATCCCTTACCCCTAATCAATTACATTGAGTTAAATACATACGTAATGTCATGATAATTAAAGCTTCTGTGAAAAAAATCAATTCATAAAACATAGAGAGAAAAGTTACAATTTTGTGCAAATGATCCATTCCCCCATAGCAGCAAAGATTATGTGCATCTTACTCCAGAGAAATTAAATCGATGACAGTCTTAACAGAAGTCTGCATCTAGACCTGAAGTTTACATTCTTGCTAATAACAATTACCGGGGCCCAAAATGGTGAAATTGTATTCAGTTTTAATCTCCCGTGAATCCCACAAGGAACTCCCCCGCATAGCAGCAATGAATATATATATAAGTTACTCCACAAGAAAACAGTCCCATAAATTCCTTCCCCTCATATAGCAATACTCTAAAATAATTAAAATAATTTGAAAATTCCTTAAAAAATCTAATATTTTTCTTTGGATTAAAAAGAAACTAATGCGCTGCTGCTACGGTTTTAACATTGTTCTGTAAAAACATTGGCCGTAGCAGACCATAACAATGCAGTAACAGTGCTGGACAGACAAACAGAACATGGCTAAGGTTCTAAAACCCCAAATTACACGTTACAATCTGTCTCTGTTCTCGCAGAAGATGACCAATTTACCATTAAATCATTTAACGGAAGTAAATTCATATGGAATAAAATCAGCAAGCGGCGGATCCTATGATCCAGATTCCAAGCCAGATACCACTGGGCTACTCTGGGATAGCAAGAAGAGGTTATTACCTGCAACCTTTTCTTCATCCTACAGCACTTAAGATCTCTCTGCAAAGTAACAATACAATTAGTACTCCTTAAAGAGTTTTTAAATTGTAAAAGAGAAAGGGAAATTACAGACTCTTCCTGTACATCAAAGTAATTCAACGCCAGAGTAAAATCACAGGAGAAGGAATATTTGTCTGCTTCCGAACCAAAAATTTCCTTGTTCAAAAAGTCCTTTATAGAATCCAACTCACTATTCTTCAACTGATAGCCCCATTGAATCACTCTTGGTAATCTTTGAACATATGAACTTATCAGGCAGAAATCGAACCTCATAGCAGGGTTCGAAACAGATGTATTAAAAATAATTCATTCAAGATCTGGCCTTCTATCTTTTCAAGGAAGCCCCATTTTCCTACCTGAATAGATTCAATACTGAATAATAGTGTTGGTGGGACTTTCACTTTAAAAACAGAAAGCATTTGCAAAAAATACCGTCAGCCCATTATGTTATAAAATGCACATAACCCATTTGCATGCAAGACAACTTTACAGAAGCAATGTTCAATGTGGGCTTTATCCTTTATGCTGCCAGTTACCATTTTCCCTAAGTAGGGATAATAATTTACAATCTCAAGTTTCTCTAAGCAAATACTCCAAACATATTTGCTATTCTTTCCACACTTTCTACTTTTTAAAATCAAGATTTTACTCTTAGAAACATTTATCTCCAGATTTTGTAAAGCAGTATACTTCTGAAGCGATATTAGCTTCTTATTCAACACATTAGGAGTTAGATCCATAATTACAATATGTCTGCGTACATCAAACAGGAAAAGGGATGAACACCTATCTTCAGAGCATCACCCTTGTTAGCAGCAGAGCAATTGGGTAAATCTGCAACGTACAGAGAGCAACGTAGAGGGGCCAACAAACACACTTGCTTCAACCCAATTTTTGTTGTTATCACAGAAGATAATCCTTGATCTCCCCTAATAACACCTGACATAGTAGAGGAGTGTAGAGTAATAATAAGTGTTAGAAGGGGGGCAGGCATACCCCTCTTTTGTAGTTTTTTTCCAGAGTGTTGACTGATCTACATTATCAAAGGCTTTTGAAAGATCTATGAATGCCGCATAGACATTTGTCCCTCGAATTAAAGTTTACTTTTCCTCAATTAGTTTCAGCATAAAGATATTATCCAGAGTGCCAAGTTCTTTCCAAAATCCTGATTGTTCAATGGGAAAAAATTTCTCCTCCACCACCCAACCAGTGAGGTGACCCAAAATACCCAAAGCATGGTTGATATTTTATCCTAGAACCACAACTATCAGAAATTATTTCCCAATACCTTTTAGCATCATTCCCTGATGCCGCCTCTTTTAACGACCCAGTTATAATCTTCCTTTTCTTTCCTTAGGAGAGGTTTTTTCTTTAATCTTTTCCTCTTGAGAAGATTGATTAATTTACTTCGATCTAAAGAGAAATTCTGGAATTGAGCCCTCACTAATTTTTTTATTTCCCTATTTAAATGTATTACCGGATCCGGATATGTTCTCGGCCGGATAGGTAGATGATTAGTTTTACAGGCAAAAACCAGAGTTTTTATACAGAGTTTATGTGATACCAATGGGTCTGGAAGAGAAAGCTGCTGATCTCCTACTAATATTGTAAGTGTCTCTTTTAATTTTAAAGATTCTTTGGTATTCTGCCGTTTGATTTTTCACAACCTACTGATTTATCTGTAAAATTCCAAGGACCTACTTCCATTAGTTTCACATTAAATTCACAGGAGATCAGCATATGATCACTATAAGTATTTTCTTGCACTTCCACATGTGACAACCTATTAAAAGTGACAGCTGAAGCAATTATATAATCAATGATAGGCCCACCAGAAATGGATTCCTTGTAACGTTCACTTGGATGTCATTTCCTATTCTCCCATTAGCAATTAGTAATTCTGTATTTCTCAAGCCTTCTAACAAGAACAAGCCTCTTTTATCTACCCGACCCTATTAGGAAAAATAGTTGGAGGATTTTTTAAAGCTTGTTCTTTCGGGGCATTTTGCAAAGAGCCTTAAACTGCGGGTGGAAACCTTTGCATTTAGATCGCCTACCAGTACTAAATGTGTACAATTCTTTCTTATCATAGTAATAGAGATAAAATCACACAGGTCCTTCAACAGGTAAAAATGTGTGGCGGCTGGAGGGATCTAAGCATTGACAATTAATATTGAACATATACTTTCAAGATTCTCATTGAATCCTGACTTTACCACCTGGATTAAATTAGAGACATGCAAAATATGTTTATATAACCATCTAAAATTAGGACTGAGCAACATGGCTTTACCTCCTTCCACATGTTCTCTCTTAACAGGGAAGGCAGGACAGCTTAACACAATGTATTCTTCTACTACTGAGTTGTTTACAATCCAAGATCCTTGAATACACACTATATCAGCTTTCAGTTCTTTCAAGAATACCAGTTTATTTTTATCAGTGAATAAGCCAGCTACATTCTAAGAAATTAATTTAAGACCCTTACTAAGAGCAATTTTCAAACTTTAACCCTATAGAGCTGTTAGAATTGAGAGCCCCCCTAACCCAGCTCCATTTCCTGTATTCCTCTTCTGCAGTCAGTGTTTGTTTCTTCTCTCTCTCTGAGAGCAGAGAGACTATCCAACCACCTTTTCCAAAATAGACCCGCATTTTACTTTCTCTCACCAATTGAGGGGCTTCTAAGGGAGAAAGGCCAAAATAGCAGTTGACGTGGCCATTAAGACCATTAAGACTGTATGAGTAGATTTTAGAGGCTCTTTCCTTCTGTGGCACAAGAACTTCAATACCACAACCTCGCAACTTATCACTGTTCAAGATTATTAAATTGGAAATCCCATTGCAACAGAAAGTCACTCTAGCCCCTCCATTACTACTATGATCTAAGACTTAAATCAGTGCAAAGTCACTTTTATGTACCATTTGGTGGTCCAGGATATCAGAAGAACAGCCCATAAGAAAAGACTTATTGAAAAACAACTCCTGATTGAGAATGGAGAAAAATTCTAAAGGCAAAGGCACCGACAACAGATTATTAGCCGGAATATCCCCATCAAGGCCTCTACCTTTAGGATTATAAATAACATTATCCCCCAATGTAGGTGAGAATAATGCGGCATTGAGGTTCAAATTATAAGCAGGAGACACCATTACTAGGCTAGAAACAGCCACATTATCTCCTTGCATGTTCGATGTTGGATCACAGAAGTTCTGTGGTGATGACAAAGAGAGTCTTGTATTTGCTTCAATTTGTCCTCCTACCTTTTCAGCAGTCGGGATAGAAAGTGAGACAACATTTGAATTAAAGCAAAGTTTTTGTGTTCTTTTTTATTTATTCTACAAAGCTTTTTTTCTTTGTATTCTTCTGCGTGTTCTCTCTTTTATTTTTACTTTTGATCTTCTTAGCCCCAGCTACGGGTGGCGGGACAATAACAGCCTCTCTTTTTTGAAAGATAGGGAAGACATTCTTTGCCTTTCTCACTTTTGTCTTGTTTAAACACAGGGAGGTTGAAGGCAATAACAACCTGTCCCCTAACTCAAAGAACTTCTGTAAAGAAATTAGCTGATTTTCTGCAAATGGTTCCAAGTTTCCCTTACTCTTTTTCCTGCTAAAGGGCGTGCCTGCCTGGGTACTGAAGTCTTGCAACTATAATTTGAGGCAGCATTCACTTGGCAAGTCTTACTTAAGTTGGAGCCACAATAATGATGTTAGGACAGGCCCCTTTAGATGGGCCAGATTGATTAAAAGATTTAGCAAGAGGAGAAGGAGTTTTTTCAACTAGAGTTCTTTAGTCCAAAATGAAACATTTTTTTAGGGACAGATGATAATCCAAAATGTGATCAGAATTGGTCACAGATTTCTACATTAGAGCCAATATTGAGGACAAAACTCTTTCTAGACAATGCAGAGAATCGTACAACAAATCCTTGTTCCCCAGTTGATTGCATAATGAATGTGGACTCAAACACAATTCCTGAGTGAATGACCCCCTTGAATTTATTATGGAATTTCCACTGGGTGTACAGCTAAAAAGATGCATCTTGATGGAGGGACCAACAGGTGTACCCATAAAGTTTTCCACTGGATCTGAAAAAGGCAGGATATCAGCAGATACTCTAGGGGCCCGATTCACAGAACCAAGGGGCATATTATCAACGGCCAGCGATAATTATCGCTGGCCGTTCTCAGCGTGAGAATTGTTATCGCCGGCTACCGCAGATAATTATCGCCATGCTAGCGCTGTATTAACAACGCATAGCGCAATGGCGATAATTATTCCTGCGATAGCTTGTTTTCCATGGAACATCGCTGGTTTTCCAGCGATGTTCCATGGAAAACGGCGATAACCTTGCTGATACGACCCTGTGGTCGTATCAGCATAATCCACCTCCAATATAAAGTATAGGTAAGTCAGCATTTTTGCAGACGTTAGTTTTAGCGAAAACCGCGGTTTTCGCCAAAACTAACGTCTGCAAAAATGCCTGAGCCTCCTTGTAAATATCGCGATGTGCACATCAGCGATATTTACAAGGTTGTTCTGCCCAGTGACGCCCACTTTGCATCTCATTAGAGATGCAGAGGGAGGTGTCGGGTAAAAGGGTGCTAACATGCGCTAATGCATGTTATCACCCTCTTGTTAATAGGGCGAACACATTATCTCTGCTTTTTTGGCTTTTAAAGCCAAAAAGCGGAGATAAGGCCCTTGATAATATGCCCCTAACTTACGACAAAATCCTAAACTTACTACCATTTTGGTATTCACAGAATGAACTTACTCATTTTGGTATTCACAGAATAAACTTACTCATTTTGGTATTCACAGAAGACACTTACACATTTTGTGTAACTTACACATTTTGTGTAACTTACTCATTTTGTGTAACTTACACATTTTGTGTAACTTACACATTTTGTGTAACTTACACATTTTGGTATTCACAGAAGGCACTTACTCATTGATGAGTAAGTGCCTTCTGTGAATACCAAAATGAGTAAGTTAATTCTGTGAATACCAAAATTGTTGTAAGTTCATTCTGTGAATACCAAATGTGTAAGTTTATTCTGTGAATACCAAAATTGTTGTAAGTTCATTCTGTGAATACCCAAATGTGTAAGTTCATTCTGTGAATACCAAAATTGTTGTAAGTTCATTCTGTGAATACCCAAATGTGTAAGTTCATTCTGTGAATACCCAAATGTGTAAGTTCATTCTGTGAATACCAAAATTGTTGTAAGTTTAGGATTTTGACGTAAGTTAGTTCTGTGAATCAGGCCCAAGATGTCTGACTCCCATTAGTGGCAAAATCAATATCAATGTCGGAGATTCGTCCAAAGATTAATACTCTGTTAGCTAAGAGCTGAGGGAAATTGGAACGGTATCAAATTGTTCACTGAGCTTCTCACTCTGGCTCTTACTCAGCAGTCTATACTCATTAAATCCACTCCTTGGCATGGAAGGCAAAGGTGAGGAGGGGGAGTGCATTAGCGGGCCCACTGCAGGATCAAGCCGCACTGACCTAATGCTGGCCACTTCTGTGCCTGCAATAAAGGACATGGGAATCTGAGCCTCACCTGCTCTCCCAAGACCACTCCCACAGGCTCTTATGCCTCACTGGTTTCCCATGGTCTCTCTATACCTTATACTGTGTTTATATTCCACTCCAAGTCCACTGTCGAGCAGAAGAGGCTTTATATTTGCTTTTATTAATTAGCAGCTCCTCATGCCTGGCACGCTCCTACTAGCACCACAGCAGGTCCTCAAATCAGTGTATAAACCGGCGAGAAAACCACTGATGCCACTGAGCTGAGACCTTACCCAGGCCCTAGTAATCAGTTCCTCAGAAGGCTCAGGGCTCGAGCACAAACTCAGGGAACAGCGCAGCAGTCCTCCTTCTCCTTCCGCACACTGACTCTCCTACGGCCGATGTGTGCGCCTCAGCGCTGGCTCTTCCCAGCCACAATCTTGACTGAATAATTCTGGAAAAAAACAGACGCAGAGGCCCTGTCCAACACAGAAGCAACAGAGCACTGGCCCCACTCCATGTCCTGCCACTCCTCCACACAGTAGTCTGCACAGCCGGGACACAGGAACATCAAAGCGCCGGCCTGTTCGGCTGGGACGCGGGACCCGGAAACAACAGGCCTTCCGATAACTTGCCTCAGGCTGATGTTCATCCAGAGCCACTGGGGCCTGCTGATTTCCTGCTCCAAGTCGCTTCAAGCCGCAGCCCACAATCTGATGTTTTCCGGCTTCCCCTGCCAAGCAGCTGGGTCTCACAAAGCACAGCTTCAGGCACAGAAGGCACCAACAAGCGTGCACCTGCACCTGCACCTGGACATTGGCATCTGTGAGTCCTACCCTGTCAAGTGGTGCCATCCCAGTCCTGGAACCTTGGAAGTGGACCTAAGGTGCTCTTCTAGCCTCTGTTGACCCAGCAGAACCGACTCATCTCCTCTGCTATGCTTTGCAACCCATAGCAAAGCAGACACATCACCTCTGCTATCCCATTCTATTCTAAAAGCACTTATGAAGTGCATAGCTACCCATAGGCATCCCAGTGCTGGTAGTGCAGCACAGAAAAGTTCTATTGGTCCATGAGGGGAAATTACAGAGACACATTCTTTAAGAGCCACGATTTCAGTGATTTGGGGAAAGGAAGTTCCTTTTCAATTAATTGAAGGGAGAACCGAAGGCTGTCTCACAGTTTTGTAGCAATGTATGAGAAGGTGTGCCCTCCCTGTTTCGATCCCTTAATGAAAAGGATCTTAGCCAAATAGGCATTAGAGGAGCTCAGCGATCTCCCAGATGTGTAGAAAGATAGCAGAGACAGAGTGATCAAATGCCCTTTATCACAAATTGCTCTGTGGGCAATGCAGATGCCTTTAAATGTAATCCTCTCTGCCACAGGAAGGCAATGTAGTAGGCGTAAGTCTTTTCGGGCTCTGATGTGTGGACCTTCCCCATCGCAAGGACTTTGCATTGCCTCGCAGCCAACAGTCTCATCAGAAACCATTGATGCATAATGGCGCAGGCCCTTGCATCCCATCAATGGCAGCCCTGACGATGATGTCAGACTCTGCATCACAGGCCTTGTAGCTCCTCGGAACAGATGCATCGCACCAACTGCGCAATGCATCCTTAATGCTGAGCTTGGCATCGCAAGCCCTTGTCTAAGTGATCTTTGAGGGTGATGCTGGATCTCGCATCGCTGCCTCGCAGCTCCTCCGAACCAATGCATTGCTTCAGCTGCACATCCTATCTTCAACGCGGAACCTCGCAACGCTCTGCAAACCAGGATTTAAGGTCCTCCTGTTCAGTGGGCCTAACTGGGTCCCTTTAGTCCATCACCGCTCTAATGTGATCAGCCTGCACTTGTGACTTTGTCCCTGTCTGGTGTGACCAGATGTCCACAGTTGGCGCTTTGTGATTTGTGGTGCTATTTTCACTAAAACCTTTAAATTTGCATATCTCTGCTTCAATTAATTGAATTTTGTCATTTTGGTCTTGTTTTGTTTATTAAAAATGACTCTATTTTTTTAAACTGGTATGGGATCTTTTTTGTGTGGTGTTTTCACCTTATAACTGTTTGAAATATTGCACAAATACTTTATACATTGCCTCTAAAGTTAAACCTGACTGTTCTGTGCCAAGCTGCAATAGGGTTGAGCATAGGTTAATTTAGGGTTGGCTAGTGCCTCACCCTGACAATGATGATGATAAGGTTTATAAAGCGTGCTATTGTCAAAAGGCTTGTTGGCGCTAATGTTTCCTGAATGTCTTGGCGCTAATGTCTGCTTCATGTCACGTTTGTGGGCTGCTAGTTAAGTGGCACAGATGTAAAAAGCCAAGTTTTGATTTGTTCTCTAAAATGGAAAAAGTTGTGCTGGTCTTTGAGGTGCCGGGGCATTTCGTTCCAAAGTTTACAGGTGGAGGAAGTAAAACGTCTGCTGCCCCAAGGTGCTTCATTAATTTTAGGAGACTCTACTGTTCTTGATGTGACTGAGCAAAGGGCTCTCCTAGGTGTGTACCATTTGAATTTAGTTTTAAGGTACTCAGGGCCTGTACTGTCAAGAGATTTGTGGGTGGTGCATAATGCCTTGAAGGGTATTCACTTCCTAATAGGAAGCCATTGTAACACCAACAATGCGAGTGAGGCTGATTTCAACTTCGGAATTCTCATTAAGATACTGGCTGCATCATTTTGTACGATCTGCAGTTTGTTTAGAATAAATTGTTTGGAGCACATATAGAGGGTGTTGCAGCAATCAAGTCTGCAAAGCACAAGAATGATGATTACCGATTTCTACAAATCAAATGTAAGAAACGAGACAATCTTTCTCAGAGATATTAATAGAAAAAGCAAGTGGAGGTGAGCTTATTTGCCTGATCTATAAAGTCAGGTTTACATCAAAGATGACTCCCAGGTTCCTGACTTTATGGACCAGCACAGGTAGGGGGCCCAAATGTTGTGGCCACCAGGAAGTGCTCCAAAAAGAGATCTCGCTCCCGAACAAAAGGACGTCAGTTTTCTCTTAGTTAAATCTGAGGCAATTTTGTCTCATCCAACCAACTACATCAATGATAGAGTTGTTGAAGCGTTTGGTGGTGTCATCAGCATCTATTGAGGTTGACACGACAATTTATGTATCGTCCACATACGAAATTGCAGAGAATCTAAAAGAGCGGATCTGCCTGGCCAGGGGAACAACGCAATCTTTAAAAAAGCTGGGACTCAGAGGTGACCCTTGTGGAATGCCACAAGGCAAGGAAAAGAGTGGTGAGGTGTACTCTCCCCGGGAAACAGACACAGCAGCTTGAGAGCTGATCCTCTTCTGCCCATGGCACCTACGCAATCTACTAGCACTGTGTGACTCACGGTGTCAAGGTTGCGGAATAGGTTCAACAAAATCACCTCAACCTTTCCTCCATTGTTGACAATTGCTCTGATTTCTTCAGTAGCAGCTATCAGAGCTTACTCTGTGCTATGATTTTTCCTAAACCCATATTGTGCAGCATGTAATGCTTCATTTTCTTCTAGAAAGCTAGACAGTAAAGAGTTGAGATGTCTTTCTAGAAATGTAGCTGGCATTGGTAAGCGTGAGATAGGGCGGTAGTTTTTAGCCTCATTGGATTCAAGAAAAGGTTTCTTTAACAGTGGATGGATAGATGCCTTATTAAACTGACCCTTAAAAATAATACCTTTGAGTAGATTGGCAAGAGGAACTGCTATTGTAGCAGACATCACATGGTGAATTTTAGGGGGACAGGGATCAGAGGGAGCTCCAGACTAAGGGCCTGATTATGAGTTTGGCCGTCCTGTTGGCCACCACCCCAGCGTCCTGCTCCAAGACTGGCAAGCCCATAGTCAGTCCATCCACCGGATTCCGAGTTGTAATCCTGGTGGGCGGTCCTGCAGCTGTGGTACAACGGCGGTGCCTTTCTAAGGCTCATAGTAGAGCCTTAGAAAGGCACCGCCATAGGAGCGCTGCAGCCCGTTACTGCATGAACAAAAATGCACAATGCTGTGCAGACACACAGGGTGCAAAAATACAGGGGAACAAAACATCTGCCCTCCTGCATGCACCCCCATGCACAGAGGCAACAGGGGCCCCTGCAGGGACCCTTAGTTTCCTCACCACCACCCTTTTCATGGCGGGCTCACCACATGAAAAGTAGGGCAGTGAGGAAACTCATAATATGCTCTGCGGTGCTTGCCGCATGGTACCGCCAGCATATTACTTCCTCAGACCGCTGTGTCATCGCCACTGGACCACGGGATAAAGGATCCTGGTGGTAGCAGCAGTCCAGTGGTGGTCCAACCAGCGTACTTGTAATACGCCAGGTGGATCGTCAGTCTTGCGGTTCACAGACCACCACCATGGGTTTGCCGGTCCCATGGACCTCCAAACTCGTAATCGGGCCCTTAGTGATTTCTATTAATGTAATCACTTCCTCTTCTTTCAGAGGAGGAAGCTCATTGAGCTGTCTCGCCCTGGTTCCCAGGGGTTCAATATTAGACCCGGCCTGGATGACATTGTGACTGACATCAAATTCGAAATACACTTCCTCTACCTTAGTTAGGAAACATGTTGCCAGTTTGTCACACAAAGTTTGACTGGAAGTCATTAATTTGGTAGTGGTGGAATTAGAAAGAATCTTGACAGTGCTGAATAATTCCTTAGAGGACGATAAGAACTGTGGTTGTTGTTTTAGAAGGGTTTCACCCTCCTCAACCAAGTAACCCAATTTCTTACAGGAATTATCTCAGAAAGAGCAACAATAGGCTTTTAGGCAGGAAAATGGCAACTTTCTGAAAGTGCCATTTTCAAAACAGCAATTTAAAATCCGACTTTACTATCAGATTAGATTTTAAATTCCTACTAATTTGAGTCCTTGAATCATGGTTCAAACAATTCCCAAACAGAAGTTATACATTATAAGGTGTTATAATGTAACCCAGTGCTTTTCTATGGAACAGCAAGCCTATCCGAGCTGAAAAATGACTTTGGAGACTTCTCACTGCCAGGACATGTAAAACTTAAGGACACTTGTCCTATATTTTAAATACCACATACCTTGCCCTGTGGGCATGTAGGGCCTACTTTAGCTATGATTTATCAGTGTTACACCTTAAGGAATATGCCTAGCAAAAGGTTTATATTGCCAGGTTGAATTTGCAGTTTTAAAACATCACACTCAGGCTACAGGGACAGGCGTAAAGATGTGCTTTGCATTGTAACTTTAGTGGTGGCACAATAGGTGCTGCAGTCCACTAGTGACATTTAACTTACAGGCCCTCTGTACACTGGGTACCATATATTAGGGACGTACAGGTAAGTTAAATATGCCAGTCAGGGATTAGCCAAGTGTACATGTTTTTAGGGGTCAGAGCACACACACTGGGAGCTGGACAGCAGCACCACATTGTTAAAAATAAATCCATACCCCAGCAGCATCAGACCAAAAATTGTGGGCCTTTCTACTTTTGGCCCTTTCTATGCTTCCGGCCCTTATTCTGCTATTTTGAAGACTTGTCTTTGAGTTGTCAGTAAGTTTATAATGCCATTAAGGCTTTTCCTACATTCCATGTGATTTTGTTGGTTCTTTGACAGGATATCGATCCACAAATATCGTGGGACATAAATATTGAATCAAAAATATCCAAGACAAAAATATTGAAAATAAAAATTGTTATACACTAATATCGACGACAAAAATATCATTTTTATAATATATATATATATATATACATATATATATATATATATATATATATAGTAACCATTAAAGATATTAACATATAACAGTAATATAATATAAATTAAATATAGTTAGAGTTAAAAAAATATATAAATATTTTACTCATTAAAAACACACACATATTTATGTGTGTATATGTTTATTGACACATAGATAACTTAAAACTATTATTAAAATTTTAATTTCAATTTATATTGTACTTTACTATTTTTTAAAGTGTAACAATATAAAATTGTTTAAATAATATATCTATTACCTACTGGTGGTCGCTAGTATGTAATTATAGTTAGGACCAAAGGGGCAGATTTACAAGGAAAGTGACTCAGGGGCAGATTCCGATTCCGGCCGGAAAACGTACCGACCGACTCGGAGCCGGAATTAATTCCGACCGACACGTACCGGTGCAGCCCGACCCGCCAAGTACGATGAGAAGCGAGCAAAACCCGACCGACTCGTACAGAACACAAGCCGAAGGCCCGAGCCGCGTGGAAAACAGCAATCCGGCCGGAAAAACACGCGATTCGAACCGACCGACTCGCACCCGGAACAATACCGAACGAGACGTACCCGCGGACTCCCACCCGCCAAGTACGATGCAAGGCGTGGAAAACACGACCGAGTCGCACGGAGGACAAGCCGTATGACCGACACGCATACAAAACTGCGAGCCGAAGCAACCCAAAACACTGTGACCGACGCGTACGCAGCATAGAAAACAGCACAAACACAGCGTGAAGGAAACGGACGAGCCAATACCAGACAACTGCAGCGTCCGACTCGGTCACAAGAACGTCTCCTACATGCACGAAAAGTACAAAGGGAAAATACACAAAAAAAGGCCAAACAAGCAATTACAAAGCCAAAAAATACTGGGGGGGGGCAGGGAACAAAGACACACCCACAACTCCACCCATATAAAGGACACAAATCCCTACCATGATCCTTTGCAAATTCAAATTACCTGCCAGCACCCAACAGACAGCAACCACACACCCACAGCTCATCCATCACACAAGCCACACACCATCAGCACCACAACAACTAGAAACCTCACATACACCTAGCAAAACACACACTCACACACCCTCACCTGCACACCAACACACACATCACTCACCATCACCACCCATCACCATGCCCCCAAAGAAGAATCACAAGTTCCTAGATAGTGAATTGGAAGTCCTGGTAGATGAGATCCTCAGGGTAGAGCCACAGCTCTTTGGTACACTGGTCCAACAGACACCCATGTCACAGAAAACAAAGATGTGGGAGAGGATCGTCGACAGGGTGAACGCACAATCACCATGTTTGCGCACAAAGACAGACATCCAGAACAGGTGGTATGACGTGCGCAGGAGGGTCAAAGAGCTGCTGAAGAAGGACTACATCTTGAGCCAATACACCGGCAGTGGCCCTCCTGCCAAGACAGTATACCTCAGGCCCTGGGAGGAGAAGGTGCGGGCCATCCTACCACCAGTGAGCGTCTATGGACTAGAAAACATCCCAGAGCCTGGTGAGTACACAACAAATGTACACAATATTCTGCGACTACACACACACATCACTGTCAAGGGGAGAGTCAAACCATGCACTCTTAGCAAATACACAGCAACCAGAACAGAATCATCCCAAAATGTGTATGTCACTCAGAGAAACACCACACATGCCATCACAAAGTGACATTTAACTGTGTCATCACATGTACAAACACAACTACAACTACAGCTAGGCAGTGGCACAAATATAACTGACAAACACATCCAGACAAGTAGCCACCACTACAACACCAGCACACAGTGAAGCCCACTGAAAGAAAGGAAATATGTGTATGCTGGGCAAGTCAGTGTAGCCAATAGCATCATGGGAGTTGTAGGCACAGATATTGCACACCCCCACAACTGTCCCATCAACACCACCCTGAACCATGCGCACATCACAGAGAGTGGAAAACAACTTACAAGATGGCTGACACTGGCTACTGCTGTGCTGGCAACTGTGCAACAACCAACAGCAGGACACCACTGACTGACATCCTGAAAGACAACTTGCACTCCCTGCAATGGAAGCACGTTCCATGGTGGGATATCTGGCTAGGTGGGAAGGAGGACTCACAGCCCTGACCATAGTTACCAGCAGCGTTTCTCACACACACCCCTAACACAAACACCACAAAACTCACCTGGGAGAATGCATTGCCTCACACTCCAATCAAATATCCCACAAAGAACCACAACCCTGGGTCATGCTGAGTGAAGCACAGGGACACACATGGGACTTGTAGCAAAACTAACCCCAGGATAACACTGTCAGCCATCTTGCCAGCACAGGCACACAACCCCACAGGGAAGCAGAGTCAAAGGGAAGGAAGCATGGGCATGCTGGGAAGGGGGGTGGAGGCAATAGCATGATGGGAGTGGTAGTCACAGCTCAACATCCCCCACCCACATGGCCCAGCAAGCTCACCCTCAAGCAAGCACACCCCACAGAGAGTGGAAAGCCCCATCAAAGATGTCTGACACTGGTGCTCTGTTGTGGGGATCACAAGGCCATGCTGGGAACTGGCCACCAACCAACAGCAGGACACCACTGTCAGCCATCTTGCCATTGCTCTCACACTCACACACAGTGAAGTCCACCCAAAAGCAAGTAAGTATGGGCATGCTGGGAAGTGGGGTGGAGGCAATAGCATGATGGGAGTGGTAGTCACAGCTCAACATCCCCCACCCACATGGCCCAGCAAGCTCACACTCAAGCATGCACACCCCACAGAGAGTGGAAAACCCCATCAAAGATGTCTGACACTAGTGCTCTGTTGTGGGGAGCACAAGGCCCTGCTGGCAACTGTGCAACAACCAACAGCAGGACACCACTGCCAGCCATCTTGCCATTGCTCTCACACTCACACACACTGAAGTCCACCCAAAAGCAAGTAAGTATGGGCATGCTGGGAAGTGGGGTGGAGGCAATAGCATGATGGGAGTGGTAGTCACAGATATTGGTCACCCCCACAACTGTCCCATCAACACCACCCTGAACCATGCGCACATCACAGGGAGTGGAAAACAACTGACAAGATGGCTGACACTGGCTACTGCTGTGGGTAGCACAAGGCCTTGCTGGCAACTGTGCAACAACCAACAGCAGGACACCACTGACTGACATCCTGAAAGACAACCTGCACTCCCTGCAATGTAAGCACGGTCCCTGGTGGGATATCTGGCTGGGTGGGAAGGAGGACTCACAGCACTGACCATAGTCACAAGCACCTCCCCTCACAATCCCCCTCAACACATACTCCACAGAAGCCACCTGGCAGAATGCAATGCCTCACATCCTAACTCAAGGTCCCACAAAGAACCACCACCCTGGGTCATGCTGTGTGAAGCACAGGGACACTCCTGGGACATTTAGCCAAACAACTGCCCGGACAACACTCCCAGCCATCCTGTCAGCACAGGCAGCCCACCCCACAGGGAAGCAGAGTCAAAAGGAAGGAAGTATGGGCATGCTGGGAAGTGGGGTGGAGGCAATAGCATGATGGGAGTGGTAGGCACAGATATTGGTCACCCCCACAACTGTCCCATCAACACCACCCTGAACCATGCTCACATCACATGGAGTGGAAAAGGACTCACAAGATGGCTGACACTGGCTACTGCTGTGGGGAGCACAAGGCCCTGCTGGCAACTGTGCAACAACCAACAGCAGGACACCACTGACTGACATCCTGAAAGACAACTTGCACTCCCTGCAATGGAAGCACGGTCCATGGTGGGATATCTGGCTGGGTGGGAAGGAGGACTCACAGCACTGACCATAGTCACAAGCACCTCCCCTCACACCCCCCCCCTCAACACATACTCCACAGAAGCCACCTGGCAGAATGCAATGCCTCACATCCTAACTCAAGGTCCCACAAAGAACCACCACCCTGGGTCATGCTGTGTGAAGCACAGGGACACTCCTGGGACATTTAGCCAAACAACTGCCCGGACAACACTCCCAGCCATCCTGTCAGCACAGGCAGCCCACCCCACAGGGAAGCAGAGTCAAAAGGAAGGAAGTATGGGCATGCTGGGAAGTGGGGTGGAGGCAATAGCATGATGGGAGTGGTAGGCACAGATATTGGTCACCCCCACAACTGTCCCATCAACACCACCCTGAACCATGCGCACATCACAGGGAGTGGAAAACAACTGACAAGATGGCTGACACTGGGCACTGCTGTGGGGAGCACAAGGCCCTGCTGGCAACTGTGCAACAACCAACAGCAGGACACCACTGCCAGCCATCTTGCCATTGCTCTCACACTCACACACACTGAAGTCCACCCAAAAGCAAGTAAGTATGGGCATGCTGGGAAGTGGGGTGGAGGCAATAGCATGATGGGAGTGGTAGTCACAGATATTGGTCACCCCCACAACTGTCCCATCAACACCACCCTGAACCATGCGCACATCACAGGGAGTGGAAAACAACTGACAAGATGGCTGACACTGGCTACTGCTGTGGGGAGCACAAGGCCCTGCTGGCAACTGTGCAACAACCAACAGCAGGACACCACTGACTGACATCCTGAAAGACAACTTGCACTCCCTGCAATGGAAGCACGGTCCATGGTGGGATATCTGGCTGGGTGGGAAGGAGGAGCGGATGACAACCAAATACAACCAATGCAGACCATGTACACACCCCAACATTCACATAGAAATGCCCAAATAATGCAGGACAATGTGCTACACCAATATCAACCCCTGACTGTGACAACTTAGGACAATGCATTGTACAGGCCCGCATCCAGAGGCACAGTCAAAACTGTCAGGTGTGTCAACCATTGATGCCTGCAGAAACATAACATACATTGTGTGTGTCTCCCAAAAACAGGTGATGATGGGGACACAGCAGCAGATGTTGAGGAGTCCTCGTCCCAGGCTCAAGAGGATACGGAGCTCACTGGTGTGGAACAGCCTCTGCCCTCCTCGGATGACGAAGACTTACCTGGCACCTCCGGTGCAAGTCATCATGCAGCACCAGCAGGACCACCAGCTGTACCCCCTGCACCCACCCCTCCAATGACTCAACACACATACCACCCCTGCCGACTCGGACAGACCAAGGAGCAGCACCACCACCAGCACAGGGACCCTGGACCAACGTGGGGCCATGGACACCACCACCACCAACAACCCACAAGGTGGCCCAGGGTCACCTGTGCCTGCCACCTCAGGTACTGCACATGTCGCCAGGGGTGGTGGGAGGGGTGGGAGACATAGGTCGCTGCTCACAGAGGGGTCTGGACTGCACGATGACCCTCAACTGGCACGCATAGCCGATGCGTACCAGTCCAGCACCGGAGAGTTCAGCCAGGTAGTGGGGCTCCTCTGGGACATCAAACAGCAGCAGGCTGCCCATCATGCCCGCTTGGACTCACACATGTCCTGCGTGGAGTCCAAGTGGGACACACTGCAAGAGATGATGGCGGTGCATAGGGACATATTACAATGCCTCCGCCAGATCAGCAGCAACCAGTCAACACCTCCCTGTGTGCCCACAACATCTGCTGCTGAAACAACTGCAACTGCCACAGGGAGGCAGGATGACTCTGGCGGAGAGTCCCCTGCACCGCAGCAGCCTGCACTTGAAGATCCCCCAAAGAAGAGGGGCCGTCCGAGGAGGGGCAAGTGAGAGGCCGATGGCCATGTGCAACCCCAGGAAGCCAAAACCTGTTCTGGAGAATAACCTTTGTGTGCAAACTGTTCACCCTGTTGACTGCAACACAACTCTCCCACATGACATGGGGAGCTCAAGTTGGACCAATGTCTCTGATTACTGTGGACTTTACTCTGGACATTTCTGCTACCAGGACTTCCAAATTATCTAGGAACTTTGGATCACAATAACAATGTACAGCACCCAACAACCTGTGCACTATACTCACACATGTATGTCAATAAACTAACTTATACACCATACTTGCCTCTGTTGTGATTCCAATGTTGTCTCAGAAGTTGCGATGATGAACGGGGAAATGACACTGTGCATGCTAACTGCTACAGCAAGTACAACACCGGCATGTGAGTCATGGCGACTTCACACATATGGGGGAGACACACCACCAGGGCTACACAACACATACACACCATGGACATCTGACTCATCGCATACACTGGTGTTGCCAGGAAATACGTTGCATTGCACAGACCCAACACCTATTCACAGTGTGTGTTAACTAGCCCACTGGTGCAGTAAGCAAATGTCAGTCAGATGTGTGAGCACAGACAACGCACATCACATAGTGAAGCACAGGTTTATTACACATTTGCAACATGTTGAAACCACCACAGATGCAAGGTAATCCCACCTGGCAGCGGGCACATAGTCAACAAGTGTAGAAGGAAGGAAGTCCATGGGTGTGGTGCACATCACCTGTAGGGACACAACAGCTACCACCCGGGAAGTCGAATCACGGTGTTGGGGATCACAGTTGACCAAACGACTCTGAAAGTACCCTGTGAAGGACAGAAATGACACACAGTCAAAAGTACTGAAGAACATGACAGAACTGCAATACTCATGCACAATACATGTTACAAGATACCCACCCAGAGCCAAGTTAGCATGTCAACACTGTTGGGGAGTACAGACTACCTGCAAGGACACATCGCTACACGCATACAGACATGTAGCCCATGGACACACTCAAACAGCACCAGAGCACCCCCAACACATATCATGCAAACTCACATCATTGACATGCCATCTCTGGATACTCACATTCAGCTGAAGAAGTTGGTGATGAGCTGTGTGCGGACATCACCCTCAACATCATCCTCATCATCACTGGCATCGTGGTCCAGGCCAGGATCCTCCACAGGTGGCGGACGTTGGTCATCGTCATCCAGGATGAGAGGCAACTCCTTCCGCACTGCCAGGTTGTGGAGCATGCAGCAGACGATGATAATCTTGCACACCTTTGCTGGGGCATATGGGAGGGACCCTCCTGTCTTGTCGAGGCAGCGGAAGCGGCTCTTCAGGAGACCAAATGTCCGCTCAATCACTCTCCTGGTCCGACCATGTGCCTCATTGTAGCGCATCTGGGCTGGTGTCACAGGGTTCCTAAGGGGCGTCAGCAACCACGGCATGTTGGGGTATCCGGAGTCACCTACATACAGACAATTGCACATTAGCAGAGTTGGAAAAGAGGGTGGAACACTACATAGCAGAACACACACAATGGTACAAAGTCAGTACACAACTACAAGCCAGGCACGCTGGTTCCGCATCTGTGCCATCATCCTCGGGATGCGACTACTCCTCATCACGTACGCATCGTGTGCAGCACCAGGGAAATGGGCACACACGTGTGTGATGCTCATATCTGCAAGACAGACCACCAGTGCATTGACCGAGTGGTAGTGTTTGCGGTTACGGTAGGCCTGCTCTTGGGACTGTGGTGGTACCAACGCCACATGTGTCCCATCAATGGAGCCAATGACATGCGGCATCCTCCCCAGGGCATAGAAGTCACTCTTCATGCCAGTGAGTCGTTGGAGTCTAGGGAAATAGATGTACTTGTTCAGGTATATCAACATAGCCTCCAAAACATCCCGGAGCATGGTCTGTGACATCCCACCAGCAGTCGCCAGAGTGTGTTGAAAGGTACCAGTGGCAAAGAAGTGTAGGGCTGCCATCACCTTCACCTTGGGGGTCAGCGCTGTAGGGTACGGACGGCCAGGTTGCAAATGTGGTGCCAAGCGCACTGCCAAATCCTCAATCAGCTGCCTGGTGAAGCGGTACCGTCGGATGCTGTCCCGTTCCACCATCGTTGCCAGGTCAGGGAATGGTCTATGGACAGCTGGTGCCCTGCAGTGCATAGGTGAAGAAAGCAAGATTGTCAGTCACCCCACATATGTGGCATTGAACACACTCAACATCACATCATACATCATAATGAGGCACAAGTACATGATGTGTGCAGTTCCGTACGGATATGTATGGCACATACATGGCCAATATCAAACATCACAGTCCAACAAGTGGCATCAAGAAGTCCCAGGTCATGCCATCGGATACCATGAGGCCGTGTCCCAGTACCCATCTCCTGCTGCCAAATAACAAACACACGCCACAGTGACATGTGAGGACTGATGTGCCCCAGGCATCACAGCTCAACGACAGGTAGATTCCCAGGGACCCTGTATTGCCACATGGACACTGGCATGACATGGTGTATCATGTATACACCACAGCAAAACAACCATGAGCCCCACAGGTAGTGGTCCGTGTTGCCTCGGCAGGACAGACATGGACGTCTGTGACACACACACGCACAACATCAAAGTCCATGCACAAACAACGTGGATGTGGAGACTGCCTCCCATTGTGCACATGAAATCAGAGACATTGTAATCACAACATGCACACAGACTGTGGAGGACCATCAACATTGTGCCAATGGGTCACCCTGGGTTGAACATAACGTCCCACATGGGACTCAGGGGGTATGTGACATGACATACACATACACCACCGTGAACTGTGACCATGCCACATGCTCAGATATGAACAGTTGCACATCACAGTGGTCATGTACACGAAACACCAAGGATTCAGTCCCCATAAACACGTGCACAGCCTGGGGTGGCTGCCCCCAAGTGACACCCACAGAACAACATGTTCACCCCCATACATGGAATAGGTAATGCAGCCTTACATGCCCTAGGATACAGTTTGGACAGGCTGTGGTGTTGTAGGTGTGCCCCTCACTGCCTGGGAAGTATATGTGGCTGGCATATGTTCACTTGTGACAGGCATGGTGACATATGCCAGTGAATTTTACAGGGATGCGTTGGACAGCAAGGGACCGATCAGTGCGCACACATTGGCCATTGCATTCAATGTGCGCTGGTACGCGTTGTATTGGCAATACGCCTTGGACAGCAATGGACCGATCAGTGCGCACATGGCCATTGCATTCAATGTGCGCTGGTACGCGTTGTATTGGCAATACGCCTTGGACAGCAATGGACCGATCAGTGCGCACACATTGGCCATTGCATTCAATGTGTGCGGGTACGCGTTGTATCCTATGTACGCGTTAAACAGCAATGGTCCGATCGGTGTGCCCGGCCGGCCCATTGCATTCAATGTGTGCGGGTACGCGTTGTATCCTATATACGCGTTGAACAGCAATGGTCCGATCGGTGTGCCCGGCCGGCCCATTGCATTCAATGTGTGCGGGTGCAGCGTTGTATCCTATGTATGCGTTGAACAGCAATGGTCCGATCGGTGTGCCCGGCCGGCCCATTGCATTCAATGTGTCGCGAGTGCAGCGTTGTTTCCCATGTACGCGTTGAACAGCAATGGTCCGATCGGTGCGCACCCATTGGCTATGGCCTGGCCTGGCAACGGACGCGTTTTCAAAATTTGAACGAGTCTGATGCTGTAAATTCAGTTGGTCACCCACAACAATGTTGCAATTTCATGGGTGTCACGAAGTTGAACATTTGAAGGATGCTGGGGGCGTGTGTAAGTGGTGCAATTCCATGGATTGGCCAGATTCAGATGATGCAAACGACTTGGACCTATCACTTTGGACACATGGGACAGTCTCTGCCTCTGCAGCACACATATAATGCTGGCTGTTCCCCTGAGAGCTCACTTGCCTGCACTACATGCTCCAGGACGACATCTGCCACTACACTGCTGCTGTATCTGCACCCTCTGGACCCTGCAATGGCACGTACTGTGGAGAGAGCCCCAGCCTTCAGCACTGAGGAGAACCAGGCCCTGCTGGATGGCCTCCTTCCACAGTACAGCAAGCTGTATGGGAAAGCAGGGGAGCAGGTGAGTGTTCTGTCCACTGCCTTTCTAAATGTGCATGTTGTCTGACTAGCAAGGCTAACAGTCTGCACGCCACTGGCTAGCAGGCTCATTGAGTAGTTGTCACCCCCCATAGTGTGTAGTTATATGCACTGGACAGGTATAGTGCAGTGACAGTGCATTTAAACTAGGTTTTACTTCCCAGGCAATGATACCATGTAGTAACTGCTGGCATACTGTCCATAGCCATCGTTGCACTGCCTGTGTACATCATGTGCCCCTGTGATTGAGACATGTATATCCAACTGTGTAATGCACGGATATGTTGCATGTGTAGTAATGGCATTCTCACTTTGTTATCCTCACAGGTTGATGCCCACCAGAAGCAGAAGATATGGCTGACCATCGTCCGGGCAGTGAGATCCGTGGGGGTCTACAAGCGCCGGATCCGCAACTGCCAGAAGAGGTGGCAGGACCTTCGGGACTGGACCCGGAGGATCGCACGGGTCCAGCTGAAGCTGTCGCCTCCTCGCAGGAGGGGCGGACACCGGACCCTGACCCCCCACATGCTGAGGATCCTGGCGGTGGTCTTCCCTGATCTGGATGGGCAGCTGAAGGCCAGAGAGCAGCAAGGAGGGGTAGAGTCCATGTCTGCATTGTGAACTATGTCTGCCATGCTATGTGCCATCCTCTGGCCTGGTTAAACTTCCACAGTACATCAGTCTTGTGGTCCAGGACCCATGTCCCTCTATTGTGCACTGCCCACTCCTCATCTGATACCCAGGTGTGGCCCTTACAGTCAGGGTATTGTGTCACTTGGGAACTGTGTCCTTGCAGTTTGCTTGACTCAAGGTGGGGGACAGCATCTGTTTCCCTGACTCTGTGGTGGGCGTCATGGGTGGGTCCATTGCTTACACATTGCCTGTGTTCTGACATGTGTTCTGCTTGTGATTTTGATATGTGGCCCAATTGCTGAGCTGATCCACCACATGTGCCTGGGGTATCTGGCACACACCCATGCTGCGGGTGGGAACAATGTTTGTGCCCCAGGAGTGTGTATATAACGTGTGTCACACATACTTAGCCAGCTGCCTACTGTCCAGGGCTCATCCCTCATTCATGTGGGACAGGACAGTCATGCCTACTCCAGGCCATACTATACACTCTGTACTACCACTGCCGTGTATCAGCTGACACGTTTTGCTCAGTGATTCGTCCCCTCAGGTGTCTGCCTCTGTGTCAGTGTGCTGTGGCTTCGTTGTCAGGTCTGCTGGGGTGTTCCTCGGTTGGGGCTCCGCATGCCACCGGAGATGTGACCATAGGAGATGATACATGTGTGACACATAGGTGTTTGATCACCTGACCGTGCAGACTGGGGTAGGCGAATATGAGGTTCAGGCAGCTGTTTCCCATACACAGCAGATTGTGATGTGCTCAGGTGCAGAGGGTAGTGTTACAGGTCTCCCATATGTACAATGGGTATAACCTGGACAGATGAGGGTACAGATGATGTGGTGTGTGGGGGATGTACATGTGCACTTGTTCAGCTCCAGGACTTGCATTCCCCATGATCTACTATTGTGACACAGTGCAGAGTGTTGTTGTCTGGCTGCCCTGCCCATGTGACTGGAGACAGTTATGTCTGACTTAGCAGGCATGGCTGTGCCATGGCATGTGACTTCCTATTAGTGATCCTGCAGGGGAGTGACATTTGCTACATGCACACCATTGTGGCAATGGCTATCAGGACATGGGTGCATCATGGTGTCTGTCGCTGGTATGCATCACATGCATTTCCTATTTGACTCTGGGCATCCCTTTCATCCGGACACCTGCACTGACTCAGTGGCAAGAGTTGTGATGTGTGCATGTCCACATGCTTCACCGGGTTCTCTGCACTGTCCAAATACTGTGTAGGTGGTGCATGTGTCCACACCGGGTATTGCCATCCCACAGACACCATACAGATGGGTGCAAGGCCAGGTGGGATGTGTGTGCCATGGTTGACCATCAGACTGACAAATGACTTCTCCTGTTCTGTTTGTGCAGTTTTAGCAATGTTCAACTAAGGATGCCAGGGCTTGCTCTGTAATGTGCTGTACTTACTGTGGTGTGTGCGTTCGGTGCAGGTGACTGATGTCTGTCTGTTTCCCTATTGATTGCAGATACATCCATGGCCACAGGAGGGGACAGCTCCACGGACCAGGAGGAGCCGCAGAGCCAGACTGGGTCAGCAGCCGAGGAGTGGTCGGAGGGACCCAGTGGCACGGAGGGCGAGGGGAGCCACACCGAGGAGTCCTCAGCACCATCCACCTCAGCTGAGGACCAGAGCAACTCGGATGATGACTCCCTTATGGAGGCGGGTGTCAGCAGCCACCACACCCCAGCTAGTGTTGCTGTCCCCGCCACCACCACCACCGCCCTCCCGTTGGCTCCCATTCCCGAGGTCCGTGGAGGCTCCCATGTCCGGGAGCGTGTCTCCTTCGGGCCAGGCACCGCACCCCCTGCACCTGTGTCCCCTGCTGCCCTGAGTGAGGAGTCTGTGTACCTCCTCCGCCAGCTCCATGTAGGACAGACAGCGATGCTGAGTGTCCTCCATGCACACACCAGTCTGTTGACTCAGCTGGTGTCATTCATGGAGGGCATCTCATTGGGCATGTCTGACCTACAGAGGGGCAATAGGTCCATGGACTCCTCCCTGACGGCAGCAGTGTCCCTCCTCCGACAGTCCCTCACCCCTCCTGCCTCTGCCCCATCCACACTCCCCAGCACCTTACCCGTCCCAAGCACACACACACTGGCACAGGCACACACCAGCACAGACACATGCAGCACACGGACACACACGCCAGAAACAAGACGCACACGCACGCACCGTCAGGGGACTGCAACCACACTCACAGGGGATGGGGCACAGGCACAAACACACGGATCCACAAGCACTGCGCAGTCCTCAGTTGCCTCTCCCTCCAAAGACCCCTCCCTTGCCTCACCTGCAACCCCATACACACAGCGGCTCTTCCTCTGTGACCTTGGCCTCTCCCCTCCGACCCAGCTGATCCAGCATTCAGGGGAAGAGGAAGCCCATCCACACGGAGCGGAGTGCCCCTGGCCCCCGGACACCATCCCCCAGGCACGGACCGACTGAGGCCCCCACCCGCAAGTCCCCCGGTCCCGGAAGAGCAAGACCCCGCCGCCGCCCTGCAGCTCAGGCACCAAGTCTCCTTCCTCCATCCCTCAGGCCCCCACTCCACAGGTGCCCCCACCACACCCTGCCCCAGGTTCCCCCACTCACAGATACACCATCCCCAGAAGGGTCAGGCCTTCTCCCCTGCCACTTGCTCTTCCGGCCCCACACCCCCGCTGCGCTTGTCTGTACCACTGATGTGGTGAGGGTGTCCTCCCCTCTGTCCTGCCCACCTTTCCTGATCCCCATTCTCCTCCCCTGGAGGTGGGCACTGCAGTGGAGTCCACTATCACCCTGTCTGACTTGGGCGCTGCAGTGGCGGACCTGTCCACTCCATCTGCAGGGTCCACTGCAGTTGTGCCGGCACCCACAACATCTGAGTCATGCCCCCAGTTGTGCCGGCACACACCATGTCAGACACCTCCACTGCAGTTGTCAGTGGCTCTCCAGCACCCACCACCCCTTCCCTGCCTCCTCCTGGTGAGCCCTGATCCTGTCCCTGCAGTGCCTGGCCTGCCCCCGTATGCCCCTCCTAGGGGATTGTCCCCGGTTGTGATCAGTGCAGGCATGCATAGGGTGACATCTGCCACTGTCACCCTGTATAGACTTCCTTGATGGACTGGCCATTGGCCTTTGTTGATACCTTGCAGTTCTTCCAAGTTTTGAACCCACATGCTGAATAAAGCAACTTTCTGTTCTCTAGTGGTTTTGCTTCTGATGTACATGATGTTGATGATGCTAACCGTGCCCTTGCTGCAGTGATGGTGATTTTGGGCTCATGAAAATGAAGTGTTACTGTGCATGTACCCATGTGTTCCAGGGGGACAGTGTCCTATCCTGTGGTGAATCCATGTCGTCCTTAGCAGCATCTGAGGGTGTCATGTATTCAATATTTGGCAATGGGATTTCCTACTTACATTAGCAATGTCACATCTGTGGGTTCCACCCATGCACATCTGTTGTGTTTGCCATTGTTCAATTAGTCTAGTTCCCTGACCGTGTGGCCATCTCCACTGGACATGCAGGTTTGGGCATCAATGGGGAAGGACTCTTCTGTGTTGTCAGTGCAACTTGCTATACATGTGTGTTGGATCTGTGCTGTTGATTTTGTTGACATTCCCATGACCAGGCTGATGTGACGGGAGTCTTCATGTGGTGCTAATTGTTGACTGTGTGACCAAGTGTTCTGCTGACATGATGGAGCCCTACTGATGCGACATATGGCACAGCTTTCCTCACACAGGAGTGGAGTCCCCTCATGGCAGTGTGTACTCCTGTGACATCTTGTGCGCCCAAGGTGTGTGTTGTATGAGCATGTGTGTGTGTTCACTTCCATGTTGCTGTGCATGCTGGGATCCCTAGTGATGTTCCTGTTTGTGATGCTTGCTGAGTTGAGCTATGTTCCCCCAAAGTCTTCTCCCTGGGTTCTCTGTGATGTGGGTGCATGGCACATTACTGGTCATCAGGGTGTCACCCATAGGTGTGTTTGCTGTCAGGGCTGAGTTTGTGGGCAGACGCTGATGTGTCACAGTCCGGATTCCCCTTTGCACTTGTTGTTGACACCTGTCATGTGATTTCTGGTTTGTGTTAGCTTTCATTGGTTGTGACACGTTGTGTGTGGGACTGCTGGCACTCCTCAGGGCTGCAATGTTTGTAGTTGTCTATGTGTGTCCTTTGTGGGTGACCTTGGCTTCTTCATAGGTGTGTGACTGTGGCTGGGATCCCATTGGTTGGTGTGGTATTGCCGTCATGTCCATGTACAGCGTAGTGTGCAGTGTGTCAGACATTCAGGAGTCTGGTAGAGTGGCCATGTGTGATGTGTTCCTGCACCTTGGTTCCCACCACCCCCCTGGGATTGTCATGGGTGCATGTGCAATGTCACCAGTGCATGTGAGCTTCACTGCTGCACATTGTTGGAGGTCGAGGTGTGTGGTGTTGAGTGTGTGCAGATGAGAGTTGTTGCCCGGCTAGAAACCTTGCCATGTTGGCCTTGGCTGACAGGCCGTGCTGGTTGATTTGTGCTTGTGTAGGTATGATGGTAGTTTGTTGCTCAGGACACATGACTGTGGTTCACAGTGTGTACGACATCTAGCTTTGTCATCACAGTGGGATTGTAATGCAGCCCAGGGTCACCACATTGTGGGGGCCCTGGGTGTGGTGCTGTGGTGTCTGTGTGTCTTGCTGTGTCAGTTGATGTTCCTACATGCTTGTGTGACATGTGTGATTTGTGCTCCCACTCATCTGACAATGCCTGATTGCTCACATAGGGGATTTAGATCCATGAGTTACCTTTGTGTGGCACTGTATGCACGTCTGTGTAATTGGTATTCAGGCCTCCTCATGTGTTGTGTGTTTGCCTGGGGACACTGGTACCCCCCCCTCACCTGTTGTGTTTGATGTGCAGTGTGGGTCTGCCTGTTTGTGTTTGTGTATCTGCACCACTGCATTGGCATATCTTTAGTGTGCCATTGGCTGTATGTTGTTTGGTGTGTTTGCCCTGCTGTCCCTGGGACTCCTAGGTCATCAGTCAGCACAATGATCATTGTGTGTGTCCCCCATTGCTGCCATGGTATGGTATCTGTTCACCTCCCTTCTACAGTCTCCACTGGGTATCTGAATTTGTGTGCCCATTGGTGCAAATATGTGGGTCTGCATTCTGATGGTCACTTCTGTCATTGAGTCATTGATAAGTGTTGACAGTGTCAGCCCCCATGGGTGATGTTTGTCTGCACATGGCCAAAGGTATGTCTTGTTTGCACTGCACTGTTTGCCTCCCCCATTCTATGTTGCTATGGGACACAAGCACTACTTTGCCACTGATGTGTTTGTTGTTCTGTGACCAGGAATAATCCATGCAGTTTGGCAGTTGCAGCTTATTCTTTGTCAACACATACATTTTGGTCACTGTGATGATGGGGGTCTGGACCCCACTGCCACAATGTTCAATATGTGCTTCAGCTATGGACCCCACACTCACATTTTGGTCACTGTGATGATGGGGGTTTGGACCCCATTGCCACAATGTTCAATATGTGCTTCAGCTATGGACCCCACACTCACATTTTGGTCACTGTGATGATGGGGGTTTGGACCCCATTGCCACAATGTTCAATATGTGCTTCAGCTATGGACCCCACACTCACATTTTGGTCACTGTGATGATGGGGGTTTGGACCCCATTGCCACAATGTTCAATATGTGCTTCAGCTATGGACCCCACACTCACATTTTGGTCACTGTGATGATGGGGGTCTGGACCCCACTGCCACAATGTTCAATATGTGCTTCAGCTATGGACCCCACACTCACATTTTGGTCACTGTGATGATGGGGCTTTGGACCCCATTGCCACAATGGTCATGGCCTGCTTGCATTGTGGGTGCCACACACATTTATGTGTGGCACTTGTGATAGGGGGTCACATTGTATGTCCACAGTCCTGTTCAGTGTTGTAGGCATTTGACACAGTCTACACACGCTTGTCATGGTGTTGGGGGGATGTCTTTGTGTTGCATTCTTTCTGCTGGTGTGTGCTTCTTGTGGCATGTATTTTCCATCCTATGAGTGGGGGTGGTAGTAGTAGGCATCCAGCCCCCCCTGGGTAGAGGTGGTAGTAGTGACAGGCATCCAGCCCCCATGGGTAGGGGTGGTAGTAGTGGTAGGCACCTGGCACCCCCTGGGTAGAGGTGGTAGTAGTGACAGGCATCCAGCCCCCTGGGTAGAGGTGGTAGTAGTGGGAGGCACCTGGCACCCCTGGGTAGAGGTGGCAGTAGTGGTAGGCACCTGGCACCCCCATGGGTAGAGGTGGTAGTAGTGGTAGGCACCTGGCACCCCTGGGTAGAGGTGGTAGTAGTGGTAGGCACCTGGCACCCCTGGGTAGAGGTGGCAGTAGTGGGAGGCACCTGGCACCCCCTGGGTAGAGGTGGTAGTAGTGGTAGGCACCTGGCACCCCCTGGGTAGAGGTGGTAGTAGTGGTAGGCACCTGGCACCCCCTGGGTAGAGGTGGCAGTAGTGACAGGCACCTGGCACCCCCATGGGTAGAGGTGGTAGTAGTGGTAGGCACCTGGCACCCCCTGGGTAGAGGTGGTAGTAGTGGTAGGCACCTGGCACCCCCTGGGTAGAGGTGGCAGTAGTGACAGGCATCCAGCCCCCCATGGGTAGAGGTGGTAGTAGTGGGAGGCACCTGGCACCCCCTGGGTAAAGGTGGTAGTAGTGGGAGGCACCTGGCACCCCCTGGGTAGAGGTGGTAGTGGTGGGAGGCACCTGGCACCCCCCTGGGTAGAGTTGGTAGTAGTGGTAGGCACCTGGCACCCCCCTGGGTAGAGGTGGCAGTAGTGACAGGCATCCAGCCCCCCATGGGTAGAGGTGGTAGTAGTGGGAGGCACCTGGCACCCCCTGGGTAGAGGAGGCAGTAGTGGGAGGCACCTGGCACCCCCTGGGTAGAGGTGGTAGTAGTGGTAGGCACCTGGCACCCCTGGGTAGAGGTGGTAGTAGTGGTAGGCACCTGGCACCCCCTGGGTAGCGGTGGCAGTAGTGACAGGCATCCAGCCCCCCATGGGTAGAGGTGGCAGTAGTGGGAGGCACCTGGCACCCCTGGGTAGAGGTGGTAGTGGTGGGAGGCACCTGGCACCCCCTGGGTAGAGGTGGTAGTAGTGGTAGGCACCTGGCACCCCCATGGGTAGAGGTGGTAGTAGTGGTAGGCACCTGGCACCCCCATGGGTAGAGGTGGTAGTAGTGGTAGGCATCTGGCACCCACTGGGTAGAGGTGGTAGTAGTGGTAGGCACCTGGCACCCCCTGGGTAGAGGTGGTAGTAGTGGTAGGCACCTGGCACCCCCTGGGTAGAGGTGGTAGTAGTGACAGGCTTCCAGCCCCCATGGGTAGGGGTGGTAGTAGTGGTAGGCACCTCGCACCCCTTGGGTAGAGGTGGTAGTAGTGGTAGGGACCTGGCACCCCCCTGGGTAGAGGTGGCAGTAGTGACAGGCATCCAGCCCCCCATGGGTAGAGGTGGTAGTAGTGGGAGGCACCTGGCACCCCCTGGGTAGAGGTGGTAGTAGTGGTAGGCACCTGGCACCCCCTGGGTAGAGGTGGTAGTAGTGGTAGGCACCTGGCACCCCCCTGGGTAGAGGGGGCAGTGGTGACAGGCATCCGGGCCCCTATGTGTATATGTGGCATTGGTGATGGGCATCCCGCCCCTATGGTGCTGCTGTTTCTGGAGTAAGTAATTTCTGCATCCCTGTGTGTGTGTGTGATATGTCGGGTACGTGTAGTTTGTGTTTGTGGTTGGTGTCTGACTTACCTTCTGCGCCGTACGCGTCCGTGCCTGTTCCGGTAGTAGATGTAGAATATTGGTAGGATCGGAACGATGGGATTCATTATTGGTTCGTCTCGTTCGTCTTTGTCGTTGCTTCGCCTCGTCCTCGTCGCTTGCATGTTCGTCTCGTAGCCGTGGATCGTGTTGTGGCGCGAATCGGAGCTTATGTGCGCCTCTCCCGGATGCTTTGACGTGCCGTGCGCAACATCTCCTTCACCTCCTCTGCAGCTATATCCTGCAGATCTCTCTGAAAAACTAACTTCCTCCATCTGAAAAGGCTCTTCCTCGAATTCTATTACATATCCTTTTACAGTCTGAATAACCCAACTGTCTCTGGTTATTAATTCCCAATTCCTCTAAAACCATTGTAACCTTCCCCCTACCTCGCATGGGAAAGAACCAGTAATGTTCTTCGTACTTACCTTGTGTTCCTTGATTGAACTGCACACGCCCTCTTCCTTGATGTGCTCTGCCAGATCTCCCCCTTTGAGGATAAAATCCAGTCGCTGCCTGAAATCCTCTGAATGCAGCTCGTCCTTGCGACTGGTCCTGAGCCCTGCTGAAGGACCGGCCAGGGAAACGGGCTCTTGCCCCAGCCCTGTGAAAAACTCCTCTTCCAAAGACCCTTATTAGAGAAGATTGTGCCTTATCTAAACTTGTGAATGTAGTAACGTATTTACCAACTCCCTTCACCAATCCTTCACCGAATAGATAACCCCTTGTATCCTCAGTGGGTTCCTTTTTTGCAAAGTCCCCCAACTGGGTTCTTATTCTCATTAATATTGCCTTTCTTCTCTCTGCTGATAGTGCTGAATTCGCATTACCCAAAAAACATATCGCTCTTTGAGCCCAACCCCTCAAGAGCTCATTATCTGTTTGCACATTCTTCATTTTAGCTTCTTCAGCCATGTCTAAGATACGAGCCAGAGGCCCTAAAACATCTAACAAACGGTCTTGGCACTGCTTAAGTGCCCTTTCTAACCCTTTTCTGGGGTCACGCCCCATCTTAAATAGATAACTTATCAAATCTGGGTCTAAATCCGGAGTCATGCAGGCTTTACCGTCCACAACCGGACGAGAACACTCTGCCCTCATTACTGCTCTTGCTTCCTTTTCAAGTGGCCTTCTTATCCAAAGTTTTAAAAAACTCGCAACATGCTGTAATAACCACCACTCAATGCTTCATGGATGATGAATCGTCTCCGGGCTAAACATATCCTCACCTTGAGGATCTTTAACAATTCCTTTCTCCTTCCTCTCCTTCTCCACTTTGTCCAAATCTAAATCCCATTCGTCATCCATATAATCATCAAGCACAAACTCATCTGCTTCCACATCAAACTCCTGATTTAGGAGTTCTTCTCCATGTTCATCTCCATCATTTGTGATGCTTAGGACACCCTCTTTTGTGCCGCTTTGGACACCTTCCTCATTTGTGGTGCTAGGCTCACCTTGATTTCTTTTAAAAAATGTTACTCCTACCTCAATATTCTTTTCTTTCCTTGCCCTTTTACCATAACTTCCCACATCTCCTCCCTCTCCTCCCTCCATAGACCAATATTCATCCTCCGAGCATTCCACTGCACACTTTCTAAAACCTCCTTCATAGAAGATCTCATCTCCTCTTGTACAACCTTTCTCAAGTTTGCCTCCGCAGACAATGATGACTGTGCACTTTCTCCATTCTCCATTTTTAACAAACAACCTTACCTCAGTAAATAAAACTATATATTTTTTTTTATATACTATCCTACTTCCTAATATCTCTCTAATAACCTTTTTCAACACCAATTGACAGCTAACTGCCCTCTATCTCCGATTTCTAATTATTAATTTATTTTAAGCCTTGCAACGCGTTCCGACTCAGCTGACTTTCAAAAAACAGCTATGTCAATTGCCTGCTGCGCTTCGTTTAATTGCTGCGCAACAAAACAAAGCCTCAAAATGGCCCCCAAGCGTCCCCACGCAAGCGTGCATGATGACGCAAAACGGTGGCCCACGTTAGACAAACTCGATCTCTTCAGCAAGCCGCACTCGCGCTCCCTCGCGCTATGCCAGAAAATGGATATACCTCGCGCTATCACGCGCACAGAATTCCGAACTCGCCGCGAGCAACGGATATTTTGAAAATGCTCGCGGCTCAACTGTAAATGCTTTCTTTCCTTTTAATTCCAAACTGTAAGTCTTATTCAATGACCTAACAAAACACTACCTAGCCCACCATTTCTCCCCACCTCTAAACGACCCATAAATTGGGTCTTTAAATCCTGAAAATAAAATATGTTAAAGTATAAACCATAAACCATACTAAACTTTATTACATAACTTCCTTTACTGTAAACATCTTAACAATATTACTCATTTAAAATGTACACTATACATTTGATTTACTAAGCAACATTTAAATAGGTACTTATCTGTCAAGGAGCAGCAATTAAAAGAGGAAGATGGCTGCTGTGACAGAGATTATATATGTTATGAACATTCTTTGTTCTGGAATGTTTATGTTTTGTGATGTAATACTTTAAAGCGCTGCAAGGAGCTTGGCAATAAAAGTTGATGCATAATGCTAGCCTTCGGTCCTGTCATGAAATTAAGTCTGACATTCTCAGTAAATCATGCATTTCCAACAGGGGCAGCCTGTCTGTTGATTCCCCTGTGTTCTATTGCAGCCTCCCAGAGTGTTCTAAAAAGCAACTAGAGCACTAATAGTGTTACTAATAACAACACTATGGCACACTTGAAGCCATGTTGATTGAATCAAACTGGTAGAACTTAAAACATTTAATTTAGTAAGGAACAAAATGAGGGGGTTCAGTTTGTCATAAAAAGTATTGTTAGTGCTGTAAAAAGATAAATTAGGACACATTTTAAGTGAGTTCTCAAACATCTTCCTCTTCCATTTCATTAAAACATTATGACGTGCAGACTGAAACATGCACTTTCAACAACAGCAGCAGAGTGCCAGTCAACTCCCTGGTGATCAGCAGTTTTATAATAGTGTTCTAATGAGCAACTAGAGTGCTAACGTTCTGAATTTATGTCAAAAGTGTGGCCCATCTGAACACCATCTTGATAGAATGGAAGTAGAAAACTGAAAGTATTTTCTACTGAGGATACTGAATCAAATGAGGAAAATAGGGAGCTACATAACAGATAAGTCTCCCAACATGGCCACTAGAGAAAAACGAGCCTAATTATAGCACAAATATCACTTAAATGTAGTCCAAATATAGCCCAATGTCCGAAGTGTGCAAAACACTTCTTTTTTGTTTTTTGCAGTATTATATTGCACAGACTTGACCCGGAAGAATTGGAGTGCATTACATGAGCATCTTTATTCAAGGACACATTAATTTTGTTTTTAGGCATGGGGAGATTGAGTGGAATCACAGGATGTTGAGCTAAAGCCAAAACTTGAACCTGGTTCCCCTGTTGCAAAGTTCGCAGCTCTTGCCGTAACGCCACATCCTCTCCCTTAAGTGTTCCAAATAATCAAGTGATCATCTATATAAAAAACATAAAGATAGCAAATTATTTGAAAGGGCTTTGTCGCTATTTGAGAACTCAGAAGATATGTCCTTATTTTAGTTGTTTAGAGCACTAACTATAATTTCTCTGGAATAAGACCCTCTCATGGAGGAGGGTGCAGAGGCAATACGTTGACCACACTGGGCAGGCGGGAGGTGCAGTGGCAGCACAACGGACCATGGAGGGCAGGGGAAAGGGGGGCAAGGGCAGCAAACCAACCATGCAGTACAGGCAAAAGAGGCTGTGGCAACATGAAAGACCATTAAGGGCAGAAGGAAGAGGCATAGGCAGTACAACAATACATGCCAACAGACCCAATTCAGGCAGGAGACTCCGGATATTTTTAAGCCCAAAAGAGCTTTATTTTATCTGTCTCCTGCCTAAAAGCTCCTCTTTTTCAATGTGGGTCAATGGGGAAAATAAATTCCCCTTGTTTTCATTTTCAAACTCTCCCTCTTACCAAGTTCAAAATGTTGGCAAATAAGGTACATTGGGTCATGGAGGGCAGGAGAAATGGGGTAGGGACTTGGACCGGATAAGAGAGGACAGGAGGAAGATGGGTATGGGCACCAAACTGGCCTTATAGAGAAGGCAGCAGGGGTTGTAGCAGCACAATACACCACATAGGGCAAGTGGGATGGCAGTGCAGCACAACGGAACATGGAAAGCAATAGGGAGGGGACAGGGCCATGAACATTGACAACAGAGAGCAGAGGAGACAGAGGCAACGGTAGCAAGCTGACCATACCGGACAGACAGGAGGGACAGTTACAGCATAATGGACCAGAGGGGGCAGGGGCATGACAAAGACCAGACAAGGCAGGAGGGAGGGAAGAGGGGTCTGCACATGGTTAACGGAGGCTAGGGGCAGGGGGCAGGGCAAGAGCAGCAATCTGACCATGGAAGGCAGCAGGAATTGGCACTGGAAGCACAACATGCCATGGAGGGCAACAGTGAGACTATAATGGTATATGCACAGATATTGGAGGAAAGGTGGGAGAGGGGTCAGAGGCAGCAAACTGACTACACAGGGCAAGTGGAGGGGATGTGGCAGCACAGAAGACCATGCATGGCAAGTGGGAGGGTTAGTGCCAGCACAATGGCCATGGTGGACAGAATGGAGGGGACAGGGGCTGCACAAAGGACTTGGAGGACATAAGGGAGGGGTAGGGGCTCGACACACACAAGAAAGGGCAGGGGAAGGGGCTTCACAGCAGACCACACAGGGCAGGCAGGAGGAGCAGTTGCAGCAAAACAGAGCATGGAGGGCATAGGTGAGTGCCAGCAAAATGGACCATGGAGGACAGGAGAGAGGGGTTAGGGCATTGAACTTGGACAGGCAGGATGGAGGTGGCAGGGACAGGCGGCAGCCATCTGACCATGCTAGGGAGGTGGAAGGGGCAGTGGCAGCTCAACAAAACACTCAGACTAGATAGGAGTGTGGCAGGTCCATGGAATATGGTGGTCAGAAAGGCGGAGGCAGGGGCATTCACACAGACATCGGAGGGCAAGTGGAAGGAGAGTAGGGGCAGCAAGCTAAGTACAGAGGCTAAGCAGGAGGTCAATGATGAGGCATAGAATTGGGCAATGGAGGGCAGGAGGAGTGGGCAGGGACATCAAGCTTAATGGAGGGCAGTGGGAGCATGTCAGATGATGGAGGGCAGGAGGGATGGGGCTTATGCATGGACTCAGACAACAGAGGGTAGGGATGAGGTGGATGGGGCAGCAAGCTAACTGTTAAGGGCAGGCAGGAAGGGCAGTGGCAGAACAATAGCCACAAATGGCTGTAATGAGGGAGCAGGGTCATGGACTTGGACAATGGATGGCAACGAGGGAGGGCGAGAGCAGCAAGCTTGGTTAGGGGCAGCAGAATGCCAGGCCAGACCCTGTGTTTAACACCCCACTGTGCATTGCGATGGGCATCTTACTTGACATTAACACAACCTTAGAAATCCACTGAAAAAAACAAAGGTTACAAGTTCGTTATAATTAGACTCAGACTTTACTCATACAAAACCAGTTAAATTCAGCAGTTAGTTAACTAAGATAACTATAATTTATGGCCCCAAAATACACTGATTATGATCTCACATATTAGATTACTCATGACTGTGAGAAGTTGGCCTGGCATATGCTGTCCACTAATTATAGTGGGCACCTTGCACCAGTCCAAATCGACTCTTATGGTAGATAGGTTAAAGACAACCTTATTGAAAGCTATCCTAGTGGTAGCTATGGAGAGCAGCCTTCAGGCTAAGTCTTGAAGGAATGTAAAGCAGCTTGTTTTACCAGTCTATAATCTCTTGAGTGACCAAATGAAAGAGCACCACACCAGGTATATATTCAAAATATATGTATTTATTACTAAACACACCCCTCTAGTCTCTTTATGAGGCTAGAGTTCGAAGTACATAAGTTATAAGATCTTAAATCACAATAATAGCACAAATACACGTTTGGGCCCTAGGGGCGTACCAAACCATATACCAATAAAGTGGTATGCGAACCACGACTGAACTAGGCAATAGGCCTAGAGCCTCTAGAAGTGCTTGGACCACAAGGAACCACCCAAGGTAGTGACACAGGGGACCCACGGGAGACGCGTGCAGTGTAAATACACAACCGCGATACGCCGTTAACTTCTATGGAGAAAGTCGGGATCGGGAAAATAGAGGAAAGGGACACTTAGAAGAGGACTAGGACAAAACCCTTTGAGATCCAGGACTTTGAAGAGTCTCTACCCACGGGAGCACCGGAGTACTCGTGTTACCTCACCCAGGGAAGCCGGGTGCATAGGTGCCTTTCGGGGTCGGGTTTCGTCGTCGATTCGAATGGCGATCTGCTGCAAAGTGCTGCTGGCGGCCAAGAGAAAAGTGTCCGGGTGGATCCAAGAGTGGATCGGAGTTCTGGTGAACCTGAAAGCAGAGGGGACAGAGTCTGGGTCACTAGTCAGTGACCAGGAAGGCGATGGACAGATGCCCACCGATGTCGAGTGCTTCAGGTGCGTTGACGGTCGTCTTGACTCTTCAGCCACGAGGTCCGGGAGGCGTTGTCGGCGACCAGGAGCAGGATTCGGGCTGATGCTAAGTTCAGTAGAACTTACTGTTATTCTAAGCTTAAATTATATGTACCTTAGGTACCTTTAGTGGTTTTCAGTTGATCAATTCAATTGAGATTATCTGGTAAAACAATAGCAAGCTGGAATCCCACCGCTGCACACCAATGTGAGAAGTTGGCCTGGCATATGCTGTCCACTAATTATAGTGGGCACCTTGCACCAGTCCAAATCGACTCTTATGGTAGATAGGTTAAAGACAACCTTATTGAAAGCTATCCTAGTGGTAGCTATGGAGAGCAGCCTTCAGGCTAAGTCTTGAAGGAATGTAAAGCAGCTTGTTTTACCAGTCTATAATCTCTTGAGTGACCAAATGAAAGAGCACCACACCAGGTATATATTCAAAATATATGTATTTATTACTAAACACACCCCTCTAGTCTCTTTATGAGGCTAGAGTTCGAAGTACATAAGTTATAAGATCTTAAATCACAATAATAGCACAAATACACATTTGGGCCCTAGGGGCGTACTCAAACCATATACCAATAAAGTGGTATGCGAACCACGACTGAACTAGGCACTAGGCCTAGAGCCTCTAGAAGTGCTTGGACCACAAGGAACCACCCAAGGTAGTGACACAGGGGACCCACGGGAGATGCGTGCAGTGTAAATACACAACCGCGATACGCCGTTAACTTCTATGGAGAAAGTCGGGTTCGGGAAAATAGAGGAAAGGGACACTTAGAAGAGGACTAGGACAAAACCCTTTGAGATCCAGGACTTTGAAGAGTCTCTACCCACGGGAGCACCGGAGTACTCATGTTACCTCACCCAGGGAAGCCGGGTGCATAGGTGCCTTTCGGGGTCGGGTTTCGTCGTCGATTCGAATGGCGATCTGCTGCAAAGTGCTGCTGGCGGCCAAGAGAAAAGTGTCCGGGTGGATCCAAGAGTGGATCGGAGTTCTGGTGAACCTGAAAGCAGAGGGGACAGAGTCTGGGTCACTAGCCAGTGACCAGGAAGGCGATGGACAGATGCCCACCGATGTCGAGTGCTTCAGGTGCGTTGACGGTCGTCTTGACTCTTCAGCCACGAGGTCCGGGAGGCGTTGTCGGCGACCAGGAGCAGGATTCGGGCTGATGCTCAATGTCTGTCGAGTGCTGAGGTGTCGGCGACCAGATTGGACCCAACAAGCCTTGGCAACGGCAAGTCTCGAGTAAGATGGAGATCGTCGATGGTGCAGACCAGCAAGGTCTGTGGAACTCACCCAGCAAGGGTAAGTGAGGGCAGGCCTGGAGCAACCAGGATGCCAAGTTAGGAAAAAGATTGGCCTTCGTTAAGGGCTACTAGCCAACGGGCTAGCGACCGCAAAGGAGCCTTGTGATGCCACACGTGGAGCTGGCTTACAGGACACTCGTGGAGTGGGGGCCAGTGATCTTCAGTGCAGGTGGTGCTGGAGGCTAGGGCTACTCGGAGCCCAAAGCATGACTTCTTGGGAGACCCAGAAGATGGTGCACTTGCAAATGTGCTCGGTGTCCAGGGGTCCCGGTCTCAAGTCACCCACGATAGCCACGGGCCTCAGCTTTGCTGGGGACTCAGGGTAGCCTCGGGGAAGTCTGAGAATCCACCTCTGGTGATGCGATGACTTCGGCGTCCGACGGGAGCTTCAGAAATGCGAACCGGACAGATGCTTCTTTGGTGCCTGCCAAGCAGGGGAGTCACTCCTTGACCCCAAGGGAGATTCTTCAGTCCTCTAATCTTGTCGTAGAGCGTCGAAGGTCCAGGATTCAGTGTCAGAGTTTCGTCCAGGTATAATCTAAAGTCCTAAGGACTGGGTTCCTACCTTTATTCTAAAAATAGGGGTTGGACTACTCTGTGGCCCCACCTATGGGTGGGTCAGGGCAGAGGGTGGCTACACCCCTTTCCCTTTGTCCAGTTCGCGCCAAAGCAGGGGCTGCAAGCCCCTGACCCGGTTTGAACTGGGGTATGCACTAGGGACACCAAATGTGCCCCCAGTGCAGGACTTCAAAGCACACAGATGGTGCTCCCGCCCAGCCCCAATACACATTGTCCTGTCTGGGGAGGTGGTCACACCTCCCTGGGACAGGAAACCTATTGTCCAGGCCTCCCCTGCCGGAGTTTCGTCCAGCAGCAGGAGGCCAGACTCGTGTCTGTGGCAGCAGCATCCATTTTGTGATGCCAGGGCTCTGGAAAGAAGTTACCGGATTCGTCAGAGTTAACATGTCTTTCCCTCTAGAAGGGTGGGATGCTACCCCCGCCGCCAGGATTGGCGGGGGGGTAGTATTCCAAGATGTTTGACACCAAACACGACATGTTTAGGTGCAGCCATTCCAAAGTTAGCATTTTACCGCGAGGATATAATGCGCTTAAGAGTATATGGTCAGGCTGCACTACAAACAGCATCAGAGATGGTCTCCGAACGCTGCAGAGGGGCCCTGCTCATGCAGGGGCACCCTCTCACATAGGAACCATGCACTCTGCCTTTAGGATTGATAAGGCCTGCCTTAGGAGTGACTTATAGGTTTATATGTGTGTATGTATTTAGTGATATAGGTAACCTATATCACAGTAAGGGGTGCATGCACCACCTTACCCAGGCTGCAGTAGCAGACCTGTGGTGTCAGTTTGGATGGCCTTCCAGGGGTGGCACAATACATGCTGCAGCCCCTGGTAGGCCTCTGAGGTACCTATGCCCTTGGTACATAGTATACCATATACTAGGGACTTATAAGGGCACTCCAGATTCCAATCAGAGATGTGCCTAAGGCACATGGAAACCTTTTTACAGAGAAAGCAGATAGACTGGGGCCCTGAATAGCAGGGTCCCAGTCCAACTAAGTCATAAACCAGCAAAACACCATAAAAAAAAATGGGGGCAACAATATAGTCAGATTCCACCTTCCTACAATGATATGGTCAGTGACATTACTCATGACATCACTGATGACATCTCAAATTACATCACTGATGGCATCATCCAGTGATTGTTAGTGTTTTCTAAAAGTTTATGAGCTTTATACATATATACCAAGGTACTTCAAAAGTACCACATATGCCCAGAAATACAAATTAGATTTTCTATAAATCTTGAAAACCACTGAATGGATTTACACCAAATAAGAAAAAGCATGAACTACAGAACAGAATCTACCTGTCTCTCAAATTGTGTGTAATTCTGTCCAACGGTTCGGGCTGCAGGACTGTCTAAAGACTCTAGGTAATTAACTTTTTTTTTTACCTCCACCTTTGTCTATGGCCCCAAAACATTCCATGCAAAGGTAGAATCACCAGCACATTTTTTTGGGGAAACTTTTGTGAAGATTCGTCAACCAGCACAAAAGATATAGGCAAGTCAACAAACACTAAAAATTACCTTGCCATCCAATAACCCATACACACCCTAACCCCTAAAAATTCCCTTGCCAACCAAAAATCCACATCCACACTAAACCCTAATAATTCCTTTGCCACCCTAACCCCAAACAAATCCCTTGCCACCCAAAAACCAATGCCCACCCTAACCTTAAAAAAATACCTTGCCATCCATAACCCATACCCACAATGCCAAAGAGGCATGTTGTGCATTGCCATGCACAACGTGACAGGCACTGTGCGGTGCCTGCCACCTTGAGCATGGCAAGTTAAAGTGCAGCCCCCACCCCCCCACAGGCCTGCAACGGGCCCCCACTTTCCGTCCGCCGCGGTACCCCTCGCCATAGTAATATGGCGGGGGTAAATTATGTTGTGATGGCGGGCAGATTGCCACCGCCGTCCGGGCGGTGGCGATCGGCCTGCCATCATAATGACCCCCTCAATTTTTGCAAACGATATTAAACACTTCCATATTTTTAACATCAATATTACTTACCTAAAATCGATATTCTTGACCACGAGAAACTGTATGTCGATATTTCTGACCCACGATATTTGCAGCTCGATATTTGTGCAAGTCGATATTTTTGCATCGATATTCTGTCTCTGCACCCTTGTGTCAGTGACTGTATAGGTGGGTAATTATGTCTTAGTATCTGTATGAATAAGTGAGTCCGTGTGTGTTTAACTGTATAGGTGAGTAAGTGGCTGTGTGATTGACTCTATGGGTGAGTGACTAGGTGCGTGAGTAGCTCTATGGGTGACTAAGAGTGTTTGAGTGGCTGTATGAGTAGATATATCAGTGGCTTTATTAGTGAGTGAGTTGGTGTATGAGTGGCTGTATGGGTGACTGAGTGGATGTGTGTGTAGACTAAGGGTGGGCGTAGTCCGCGAAGTAGCGCTACGCGAAGCTACGCAAAGTGCAGTTCGCACTACGCGAGCTACGCGTAGCACTACGCGAACTGCGTAGTGCGCTGTTCGCAATGATTGCACAGTGCCGGATGCTTGTCCACACTGTGCAATCATTGAAAACGGCATCTTGCACAGTGCAAGCTGTCTTTTACTGCCGCTCGAGTAGATTTATACTCGAGCGGCAGCTTTCTCAACGCGGACTGGTAGTTTCTCATCGCGAGCGGTCGCGAGCATACGCGACCACTCGCAATGAGAAACCTGACCTCCCCGCGTTGAGAATCTCGCGAGGAGGTTTATTTTCTCGCTCGCGATCGGCAACTTGATGTTGCTGATCGCGAACGAGAAAAAAGTCTCGCCGGGATGTCATATTTGCTTGCTCGCGGTCGCCAACTTGACGTTGAGGACCGCGAGCAAGCAAAAAATGACTGCTGCACTACGCTACGCTACGCTACGCTACGCTACACGTGTTTGCACTGTGCTACGTGCAATTCGCGTTGTGCGAAGTAGCGCAAACTACGCGAGCGTAGCGTAGTGCTTTGCCCAGGGTTAGTGTAGACCTACGCATCAGTAAGTGGGTATGTAAGTACTGATTTGGGTGTGTCAATGGTTTCGTTAATGGTAGTGCGAAAGTTGGAGTGGGTGTATGAAAGGTTACATGGGGGTGTGAGTGGCTGCATCAGAGATTCTGTGGATGATGTCATCAGTGATGTCATTTGAGATGTCATCAGTGATGTCATCAGTGATGTCACTGACCATGTCATGAGTGATGTAATATGTGAGGCCTTAAGCAGTGCATTGCGGGGGCGCAAGTTATAATTAGCTCAGCTAACTGTAACTGCTGAATTTCTCTGGTTTTGTACAGGTAACCTTTTGTTATTTCAGTGAATTTCTAAGGTTGTTTTAATCCTATTTCCTAACTATAACAGCCCTGTAACCTTTGGTTTTTTCAGTGAATGTCCATGTTTTTTTAAGTAGCAATGTTTTTTGCTGAATGGTGTGGAAAAGGGACAGGGCCTCTGACCAGCTCTCAGAAATACAGCTGAGTGGGACTTATAGAAAGTATGAGGAGGGCTTCTTGGACCCCAAGGTTCTTTCGCATCCAAGACAACGTTATTTCCTAACCAGTATGCCAGGAGACATGTTTTCAGAGTGGTGCAGAAAGGGTGTGTGGCCAGCAAAAACCTCTTAGCAAACTGACTGTTTGGCACTTGCTGGAGGTAACAAGAGGGATACTTGGCCCCCAAATACCCTCAATAGCCAAGAAGACTTCCGCCCCCAACTAGTACTATGCCAGGAGGTGGTGCATTTGCAGAGTGATGGACAAAGGACGTCCTTGATGATTGCACAGGGAGTGCCTGTATGATTCTATGAGTGCCATTGCCAAAGACTGACTGCGAATAGCAGGTGTTTTTAACAAAGTGTAAAACACATATGTAGACATATTTTACATAAGGTTTCAGTGTAGCTATTTAGTAAGATACTAATGTAACTTTTCCCTTTTTATTCATTTGTCGAAATAACTAAATGAAAAATGTATTTTACTTCTTCACAGCAACACTAGAGGTCGCAATGACATCAGTAGTCACGAATACAAAAGATAAAGTGAAAAACAGATATATAGACATATTTTATACAAACTCTGAGTCTAGCTATTTAGTAACATATTGGTTTAACTTTATTTTAACAACACATTTATAAAAAAGAAGGGGCATATTATCAACGGCCAGCGATAATTATCGCTGGCCGTGCTTAGCGATAGATTTCTTATCGCTGGCTATCTCCGGAAATTATCGCCCTGGTAGCGCGTTATTAACAACACGCTTCTCCAGGGCGATAAAAATTCCAGAGATAGCGAGGTTATCGCCGTTTTGCAGGGAACATCGCTGGTTTTCCAGCGATGTTCCCTGCAAAACGATGATAACTCTGCTGATACGACCCTGTGGTCGTATCAGCACAATCCACCCCTATGTTAGGGATGGCTAAGTCGGGATAATAGCAGACGTTAGATTTTGGCGAAACGGCCGTTTTCGCCAAAATCTAACGTCTGCTATCATCCTGTGGGCTGCCTTGTAAATATCGCGATGTGCACATCGGCGATATTTACAACGTAGCCCATCTGGGGTACGCCCAGTAACGCCCACCTTGCATCTCATTAGAGATGCAGGATGGGCGTTGGGGGAAAGGGCGATAGTGCAGGGATTCACGCGATAGCGTGACCTTGCTGATTAGGCGATAGAATTATCGCCGCTTTCCGTCCGAAAACGGACGCTAAAGCGGCGATAATTGACTATCGCCTGGTTGTTGATATGCCCCGAACTGTTTAAAAAAATAACTTAACATCTGAACCCACAAATAGAACATAACTACCAAACACCCATCACACTACCCATTTCCACCCAAACTTATGTGGAATTAAAAACTGTTACCAAACTAGTGCAATGCACAATCTCAAAACATCACATGACCGTGAAAGTAAGGAATATCATTGGATAATATACTGTTCAGTAAAATAAATAGGAAGTATACACCCACTCCTCCTTCTTGAATCTTCTTTTACCGAAGTTTATTGTGAGCAGGTGGTAGATTTTGACTGGAGACTTTTTTTGGACTCATGTGGGATGACGTTCATGTTATATCATCTTAAAACTTATCATAAAAAATGTCTCCAACTGTCGATCAAGCAGAAGGAAGCTGTAGGACCATCTACATCAGTAGCAGCAGCAACAATTCCTGGCCAGAAAGTTCCTTTAGAGGTACAGACTACTATAACAGATCCACAGTTTTCAAGAATGGCCACGTATTGCATGGACTGTAGTGTTGTTATAAAAGCTGGTGAGCAGTGTGTTACAGCTATTCACAATGCTGCCAAAAAACATAAATGGTATTTTCCCCCTTTTATATTTTTTGCACATTTCATAAGAGGAGTTCTTAGTGAGCAGCAAGAAGGCAAGGCAAAGCTGAAGGACTCTCGACTGTAATAGCAGCACAACAACACCGAAGCAGAGAGTCCAACAAAAGTTCAATCTCAACTTCAAAATTTGGCTCCACACTTTTCACTGATGGCATCATACTGCATGGATTGTGGAGTTGTAGTTAGTGCTGGAGAGCAGTCCATAACGGCCCTTCGTAATGTTGGAAAGAATAATAAATACTGATGGTTTTTTTTAATTTTTGGCCCTTCATAGGGGCAAATTCTCAAGATCATGTGATAACCACCGCAAGTTTAGCGTAACGCAACTTTACATATCGCAGTCCATCGCGGGAAAACAACGCCATGTTAACGTAGCATTCTCAACCTGGCGGCACCATGCAATAGTACCATGATAACGCACCAAATGACCGCGTAAAAAACAATGCAACGCCCCAAAAATGCGAAACACCAATGCGAATAAAGTTGCGATGAGGCCAACCTCGGGAAAAAAAAAACAGCGATAACCAGCGACAGGCCTGCAATACCCACGCGCCTGGCGGGAAAATGCACCATAAAAGCTGAACAAGAAAAACACACCATAAACAAAATAAAATGCGTAGCAAAATGGATGCACCCGGAACGAGTGCCCAGGTCAACGAGAACCCCACAAGCCCCACAGACCACCAGCAAGGAACCTCGGGGTCAGGGAAGGCCAAGGAGAAGAGGAATAGGAAGACGGGGTAAAGTCCGCATGACAACCGGATCGTCGTCACAGAGGTGACAGTGCACTAACAACAACTGGAAAAATGGCACTAACAACAGACGGAAAAATGTCATTCCATTGTGAATGCAGTCGAACTGCTGAGGAGGCCAAGATGCGCTGGCACGAAGCCAAAAGCCAAACCAACCAGAAACCTGCTGCCACCCGGAAGGCAGCAATGGAGAATGGAGGTGGGAGTCCTGCGCCACAGGAGGAGCTGGAGCAAATGGTGGTCACAGTAATGAGTGTGGAGACGGTGCAAGGAGTCGGGAGTCCGGACACTGCTCGACATGACTTGACATAACATCAACAGGGTGAGTAACTAACAGGGACTGGGGGGACGGGCACAATGGCACACATGCACAACGATGTGTAGCACACCGCACACCCACAATGACCCTGGGTCATGTCCCTGATCCCCGTGGCACACTGCAGCACACATACAAATACCAAGTAGGCCCCCATCCACCATGTGCCCGAAGGGGTCCCATCCCACACAACACCAATCCCACAACAAACACATGCACCAGTGCGAAACACAGCAAAGATGCGTATGCAAGAGCCACACTGACAATGCAAGTGACACCACATGACGAGCAGCATGGCCAGAGTACAATCACCATGACACTGTGCACGCCACGAAACTGAGGTGGCCGAGTGTGGACTACATCCGGAAGGAGCAGGTCACACCCTGACACATCCACGTGCACAAACAACCACTGACGTCAACAATACATCTGCAGAAACAAAATGCACAAGAGTACAAAAACCGTTGAGGAGCACAAATGACCCCAGTCGCCAACATCACAGCACCTCAAAAGCACAAAAGCCAAAGGCACACCGCCTCCAAGGGATAAGGGGCAGAAAAATCACAGCAGCAGGTGCGACTCACACACAATGCAGCACACACACATAGCAATCACAGCACATCCACATGGACGGCAATGTGGGACACAGTGCAACACTCACACTGCAGAACAGAGGACACAAGTGTGTCCGCCTGTGCGTAGAAAATGGCCAATCACATCTGACATAGCAGGAAACTATGAGATGAAAATGTACGTGTACAACATCACCTACGTCATGTAGCCCAAATGTCCCCTATCCCGCATCAAATAGTCCGCCCCTCCCAAACAGTCACAATGTACATTGTCATGCAGTCTGTATGTAAACCCGAACAATGCGTCAACATACATGCCAACATAATGTCAACAAGCATCTCCCCTTCACATTGCAGAGGGACAAACAACACCTCCAGCAGAGCAGACCAGACAACTCCACAGTGATGCTGAAGAGGACCGCCACACTTCTGACACCGACGCCCTACAACAGTCCATGGACATCTTAGGCAATAGAGCTCCAGGAGCAGGGCAGCCCCGCTGCATCGTGGATACACCACCCCCGGCATGGACAACACAGCTGGACGCACCCACCACCCCGGCTGGCTCACCGCAGCACACCCAAGCACACATCCCATTACAAGGCCAGCTGTCAGACTGCCAGAAGGGGCTGGCCGAACATGTGCGGTGGGGTACTACCTCATGGGAGACGAACTAGATCCCATACGTGAGTGTCCAAGTCCCATCAGGGACCACCTACACCCCCCAACGGAGACCCACACTGCGACAGGGACACATGCCTTTGCACATTTCCAGTACTGAACCACACGCAGAGCCATGGGATAATCACCCAAACCCCCACGCCGGACTGGCATACGCCGGCCAAGTTCACTCCTCCTACGTATTGGGTGGGGGACGACAAAGCTACATGTGCAATGTCCCACCCTCTGCCTGCGGTGACATGGCTGCGTCCTCTGCACACGGCATAATGTAAGGTTGTGGGGCCGGGGCCCTAATGCATACATCATGAGCACACGGACACACTCAGATAGTTCGTTAAAAAGGCCACGAGCACGTGCGCTCGACACCTTTATTGGCATGGTCACATGTACAGTGATGCATTTGCTGGATGTGTGTGGGGTGAGTGTAAGCCAGCCCTCAGGGAGTCGTTGGTGCTGGCAACAACTTGAACAGTGATCACAATTGAAGCAGAAACACAAAGCATCAGCATAACGAAACAACTGTGAAGCATCATGGTGGTTTCCGGAGAGAGTACAGTGTTCTCCAAACATGCAAGCAGAATGGTCCTTGATTTGTGGTGCACTGAGTTAGTGGCACCTGAGGAGCTGAGCAGGGTAACAAGCTGATGATGGCATCCACGACTGGTGTGAGCAACTCTGCAAGTCTGGAAGTAAGACACTTCCGGCACTGGCACCTGTTTGGAGTTGGTCCTGGCGGTGGTGGCGCGTGCATCCTGCGGTGATGCGACGTCCGGGCAGGTCAGGACTCGATTTGATGTGTGAGCCCAGGTGGACCGCCGTTGAGGCCAGAGGCAGCGGACAGTGCAGGGACACAGACACATGGCCTTGTTATGTCCCGCATAGAGGCCCTAATGTAGACCCGTTCATACATGCCCTAAAATGAACATATTCGAATTTGCCCTAATATGGTCATATTCGTACTTGCCCTATTATGGTCAATGCCGCATATACCCTATTACGGTCATAACTGAACATGTCCTATTATAGTATGATTCCTTATATAGGCATGATCTTTCACCCACATTAGTTCCGCTAGTACACTACGAGCTCTGAGGGCTGAACGTTATCTATCCTGTGGTTTTGAATACAGCAGGGTTTTTCCCAAACACAGGCCCACACTGTACTCATTAATTATGCATGATTCTCTAGGAATACAGCACCTGCATAATATGTCTGTACAAAGTTCACCCCTGACGTCTTCCTCAAGACTGACCAGGCCCAATGTAAACCACACAAAGGGATGAAAGTCTCCAGGGTATAAATATACCACATCTTGCCCTGGTAAGACAGAGGGAACCGAGACTTCCATGCTGACACACTGACCAGAGACGCTGAGGCTCCTGCATGCAGTCGCTCCAGCTAACAGCGGTCTGACACAGCCCTTGCGAGGTGTCCAACTCGAGACCAGGACGGGGTCCCACACTCTCTCTATTCAGGTATGGGGGTTCGACTAAATCCTAGAAGGATTCTTGGCTCTCAGGCTTTTAGACCTACACATATGCTAGGTACACTCAGGTACATCTAGTTAGGCATCGTAGGAGTACGCGCACTTGCATAATGCTTTTATATTCATGTATGTATCCATGATTATTGCAGTATGGTAGAACTGTTCATCGTACTGCTGATAATATATCTCTGCTATTGTCTGCTGGTTATCGCAGCACATATATTTTACACTAGAATAACAACTGTTCAATAAATACTTATTGAAACACCCAACTGTTTATTCTGTATAACTCTCTGAGACAAACCGAATAAGTAAGCACGAGTGACTGAGCGAAAGGTAGTACATTGTTTCCACGATTCTGAGGAATTTGGGTTGTCATGATCTAAGGTTGCCAGAAACTATCTCTCCCCGATAAGAGGAGATTCTAGTGGCACTGTGAGCTAGCTAATGCAAAACAATCTAACATACGCGGTGGGGGTGCACAGAGTCAGTCTGCCACCAAGCCCACAGCTTGTGTTATACAAACGCGCAGGTCCTGCATGGGTACTATAGGAACTACACGACATGGCGCCACCAATGTTGGTTTGGTACTTATTTAACAGTAGAATCTGAGTAGTTCAGTCGTGCTATTCTCAGAGAACCTACTCACAAAAACCCCAGAGACGCCTGGAGTGGTTGGGCACAAAATCCGCAGCAGCTGAGTAGTACGAGAATACTATTTATTGGCTGTTGGTTATTCAAGCTTGAAGGACATATAGTTCCTACAATTGTGCATTTACACCTTATCTTAAAATGTCCTTAAACACCCTTCTTCCACTTAAAAATGGTTGAACACGTAGAAGTAACAAGGAGAGTTGAAACAGACCCCTTTGGTTTAGGAGAAGAAGACCCTGAAGATGCAATACAAATGGCACCAAATTTTAGAAGGGCAGTCACCATAAAACTTCTAGAACATGGCTTAAGAGCCAGGGGTGGTAAAGTAGTTTTCGTGATCGAGGCACACGAATCCAATAAAACAGAGGTGTTCTATTCATGGGTTACATTCCCAGCAGCGAATCCAGTTACAGATGTATTTCACTACTACCTAAAAGATGAAACACCAGAGGACTCTACTCCGTTTGAGAGTTAGAGATTCCGCTCACTTACCAGGAGCATAATTACTGGTTTAAAGGCGCCCTACCCTACGTACGAGGAAGAGCAAGATTAGGCCCGCTCGGAGGAGCAGGAGCCACATGGCCCATATTAGCGGCATACACACCACATCCTGACATTAACACAATGCCACAGCCAGAATTACTCGTACAACACAAAGATTTAATTAAAATCTACAGAAACCTCACACAATTTGTGATGAGGACTTTAACAGTTCAGCCTGCACCAGCTGCAGCACAAGATACTCCAGTCCAGAGTACAGTTAATAAAATTACTCCACAAACATTACACGCGGTAATTGGCAAAATGCCAGCAAAACGTGAACAAATCCCATTCTGGATAGCTCAGAAAATAACTCAGCTTGATTCAGTATTCCCGAATACTACCACCTCTGATAAACACAGAATTCTAACAATCTGCTTGCCCATGGGTCTCACACGACAAGTAGAGGACTGCACCTCTTGGGGTTCAGTCTTTGCTGCCATATATACCAGAACACATGGTATCCCATCCTTAGCAGTAGTACCTGACGTATTGAGACAGATACAAAATGAGTACGGAGTAGAACCTGCCTTTAACTTAGGGATGAAGTTACTAAATAACTTTGACCAGGTATCAGCCATAATACTAGCTAACATTCAGGGGGAAGCAGCTTCAGTGGTGATCCGCCAATGCCTGAGGGAGTTCGGTCCAGGGGATCAACAACACAAACTACCCAAAATAATTGAAACTGCATATGCAGAACTAGGCAGAGACAGTTTGGGTGGGAAAGCATTAAAACCACAACTGGTGGGCAGTCCTGAAAAGGACACTACAAAGCAGATGCCTACTTCTTCTAAAAAGAAGTGGGAAAATAAAAAAATTAAAAAGTCTAATGACAGCAGATCTCAGTCCAGAGGAAGGTCTCCTCAACAGGAGCCCTCTGAAAGGAGGTATAACCTCAGGAATAGGGATAATATTAAAAAACCTGACAGGTATCAGGATACTGATACTCGTTCCTCTCGTTCCTTTCAGGGTTCATCAAAAAACTCAGAGAGGGAAGGACGGTCAAAGGAGCATACAAAGTCCAGAGACACGCAACGCGCTGCGGACTATGCACCTAAAAAAGAAGATAAACAAAAATCAAAACCTCAGTTCCAAAAGAAGAATGTAGCAGGTCTCAAGATCAGACATGCCCAGAATTCTGAGGACACAGCTTCTGAACGGGGAATGGGCTCTGACGATGCTAGACAGCGCAGCAGAATTAACGATAGCTCGGCAGAACCTGAAGGAATTTCTGGTGACAGCGGAGTTGAGTGAGTATATCACGGTGGAAACACCTGATACTCGGGTAAGTGTCCCACATAAGTTACATGAGATAACACTCCGGATGGAGGGGGACAAGCCCAGAAAAGTTAAAGGTCTCTTTTGGAAAAATCTGTCATCTGGTTATGACATTCTATTAGCAGAACAAGTCTGACTTCCAGCATTCGTCGTGGAGTGCCCTAGGGGAGAAACTGTAATTTTTCCAGCCTTTAACGACCTCGCGCCCATACATCTTAAACATGCATATGCACAGGAGTGGGCGGTTGCCCTAGCTCCAGCATTGTATAAAAATCATGTTGGTTGGGATGAGGATTCAACCCACCACGTGATCCCGTTAAAAGTTTCCCCAAATGCTCAAAGGCAATACCCTATAAAGCAGGAAGCTAAAAAACAAGTCAGGGAGATTCTAGACCAACTAGAATACCAGGGGGTGATAGAATATTGCACTTCACCAATGAACAATCCTTTGTTTCCCGTAATGAAACCTGACAACACATATCGTTTAGTTTTGGATTACAGACATTTAAACACTTGCACAAAGACATTTGCAGTTCAAAGTGCACACAGTGCCGCATTAATGAATAACATTGTGCGGAAAAAATACAAAACAACACTTGATATCTCAAATGGATTTTTCTGCCAAAATATAGCCCCTGAAAGCAGGTATTTGACCGCCTTCAGTGCGTTAGGGTCCCAGCGACAATTTTGTCGACTAGCCCAAGGCTATTAAAACAGACCGGGGGTATTTTCAGCAAGAGTAACGGAGTTACTCCAAAATTTGGATGAAGAAGCATTGTCCTATGTGGATGATATTTATCTGACGGATGATGTCTTAAAGAGGCACTTGAACAGGGTGAGCCCCATTATTATGGGATTCGCCTCTGAGGGCTACAAATTTAATTTCAAGAAATCAAAAATTGCCCACCTCAGTGTCCTATTTTTAGGATACGAGACCCCCAGGCCATCGAACCAGAGGCCATCCAACATGCCATCAGACTGGGGCCATGATTTGAGCTGCACATAGTTAGTGGCCCCAGATGCACTGCAGCCGGCACAGGCACACCGCCATGGGACGGTGACTTGAGGTGCAGTGAGATAGGGCCACGCAAGGTGGGCGGGTCCTCGTCGATGTCGAAGGTGAATATAGCGGAGGTTTGCGTGGGACAGTGGAAGGTGTCCACCAAGGCATGATGCAGAGGGCAGAAGCCGGCCGGAAGCGGCAAATGGAGGAGTGGAATGCAACAGTCCAGTTTTGGCCACATAGTCAGTATCACCGACATGATGATGAAGAGAACCCCCAGTCCATATACTCAGTCGCCAACAAATCTCAAGAAGAAACTGTCAATGGATGTCGGGGAACAGACTTAGTGGCACCGGAGCTGAAAGGGGATGCAGTCTGCGACGAGGCCAGTACAATGATATCAGCTCTACCATAAATGAATCATGACAGAGTTCACAATGTGTGACCTACTCGTCTGCTGTGTGGTCCGGAGGCAGCGGTCAGCGCGGGCCAACCGCTGTTCAGCAGGCTCCTCCTGGAACACTAACACACGGCGTTGAAATGGCATGTGGTGATGACTCGTGGTTGACCAAGGCAGTAGCGACAGAGCTGAGCGGGTGTTTAGCCAGCGACGATGCCGTGTCCTGCCTGGTACGGACTGGATTGGATTTGTGTGAGGCCTGCAGGCCCACAGTGTAGTCCGAAGGCGTACTCTTCAAGGGCCCACAGACACATGTGGCTGGGATGCCATGCACATACTTTGTGTCACCACATCGAAGGGAGTATAGTGAGTTAAACTCGGCATTGTCGTGTGTACTCGGCCATTGAAAAATCAAGACTCAGTCCCATATGTGTGACCTCCTTGACCGCAGTGTAGGTCCCGGGGCAGCGGTCGGTAGGGGTCCACAGCCTCGTGTCATTGGCCCGCGATGCACAGAGTTAATGACACCAGGGCAGTTGTCGGCAGTGTTCGTACACCTCCGTAACGATGGTCCTTTTCTCCTCCGGACTGAACCGCGTCTTCCTCTTACTCGTCTCCTTGCGTACAATGATATGGACTCCGCCATGCGGGAATCATGACTCAGTACCACATGTGTGTCCTACTCGACCGCAGTGTAGGCCGAAGGCGTAGTCATCAAGGGCCCACAGACACGTGTGGTTGGGATGCTATGCACAGAGTTGCTGGCACGACATCAAAGGGAGTACAGTGATATAAACGCTGCTATAAAGTGTGTACTCTGCCATTGCATAATCAAGACTCATTCCCAAATGTGTGACCTACTTGTGCGTAGTGTAGGCCGGAGGCAGCGGTGGAGTACGTCAACGAGAAAGGAATAAAGCGGCCCTGTGATGCGGCGGCCGTGATGCTCTGAGGAGGCTGCCAAGGACGCGGGGCTCGGGCTTGGAGCTTGCGCCGGCACGTGGTGGTCCCTCTTTGACACACGCCGGTGTCAGCAGGTGAGCTGTGAGGCCTGGCTGCGCAGGGGCGGGCATGACGGGTTTGGGGTCCAGCGGCCCGTGGTGCAGCAATCAATCAATCAATCACAGAATTTGTAGAGCGCACTACTTACCCGCGAGGGTCTCAAGGCGCTGGGGAGAGGGAAGGGGGGGGTGCTGCTACTGGTCGAACAGCCAGGTCTTGAGTAGCCTCCTGAAGGTCAGCAGGTCTTGGGTCTGTCGTAGGCTTAGTGGAAGGGTGTTCCAGGTCTTGGCGGCGAGGTGTGAGAAGGATCTGCCGCCTGTGGTTGTTCTTCAAATGCGAGGGACGGTGGCGAGGGAGAGGTCGGCGGAGCGGAGCTGGCGGTTGGGGACGTAGAAGAAGAGTCGTCTGTTGAGGTAGGCTGGGCCAGTTTTGTGGAGTGCCTTGTGTGCGTGGATGAGGAGTTTGAAGGTGATCCTCCTGTCGACGGGGAGCCAGTGCAGGTTCCTCAAGTGGGGGGTGATGTGGCTGTGGCGTGGTACGTCGAGGATCAGGCGTGCGGAGGCGTTTTGTATGCGTTGCAGTCGCTTGATGAGCTTGGCCGGGGCTCCCGCGTAGAAGGCGTTCCCATAGTCAAGTCTGCTACTGACGAGGGCCTGGGTGACTGTTCTTCTTGTGTCTGTCGGGATCCACCTGTAGATCTTGCGAAGCATGCGGAGGGTGTTGAAGCAGGAGGAGGAGACTGCGTTGACTTGCTTGGCCATGGAGAGGCGCATAGGTTCGCAGGCCACAGCGCTCACGGCGGCCTCGTGGTGGGGTAGGAGGCGCCGCCCTGGCAGACACGTTTGGCATTCCGGAAGAGAACCACGCCCAGGGCTACGTGCTTTTTATTCACACCCCTACGCTGGCCTGGCGTACGCTGGGCCAGCCCACTCCGCACACGCTCACAGGGGGGGACATCACAAGCTACATTTCGGCGTTCTTCCCCACTGGCTGGGGTGACATGATTGCGTCCACTGTACACTACACTCCAAACATCAGCAGTGCATGTGGACATGGCTATGTCTGTGGCCTGCATACTGCAGTCTGTCCAGAACATCTCCGCCACACTTGGCATTGTGTACATTCTCATTCATGGGTCACTTGCCTCCTTCGCACATGCCTGGTTCCCACCTCTCCCCGCATTCCGCTATTGTGTGGCTGAGGTGCCAAGCCGTTGATGGCTCATGTACATGGCTGAGCAAGGTTGCCACAGTAAGTTGTGCTGTCGTGTCTGGTGGGTGGGCATGTTGTTTGGCATGCTGTATGTGATTTTGTGACATGCGCATTGCCAGTGTTGTGAGTTGCATGATTGTGGAGTTGAGGTGTGTGGTGTGTTCATTTGGTACTTACCTACAAGCAGTGCATTTCCATGGGTGCCATCCTGGAAACGCTGATTGATGGACTGTCGGGAGATGATGGAATCATGCACACTGCCTGGGTACTTGGCTACGACATTGCTGTAGGGTCCCCGGTGGTCCACTATTGCCTGCACATTGATGGGATGCGTGTGCTTTCTGTTGCGGTAATTGTGTGCTTTTTCGGCAGGGGGCACAAGTAGGACATGTGTGCAGTTGATTGCCACTGGCACGTGCGGGAATCCTGGTATGGCGTGTAGTCCTTGCTTGGTCTCCAGCTGTTCCTGCACATTGTGGGGGACGTTTAGGTACTGGGGTACCTGGCTGATGATGGCATCCAGGACAGGTGTGGGGAACTTGGATGGGGCCGGCTGTGAGACTCCTCCGACTCTGGCGAGTATTGGTTGGGAGGTACCGGAGGCCAACAGGTGCTGCACAGCCAGCAGCTTTGTCTGCGGAGGGATGTTGGTTGTCCGCTGTGTTGGTACCCTTGGCCTGTAGGCAATGGTGTTCAGGATACGATGGATGGTTGTCCTTTTGAGCCTGTCGTGGGCATTGACATTGTCTGTTGTTAGGTGTGTGAGGCTGGTGCATTTCCTGGAGGTCCGCTGTCTTTGTCTGCGCTGCCTCTGTGGTGGTCCGGGGGAGTGCGGGGGGTCCGGAGGGGGGTGGCTGTCCTGGGGGTGGTGGCGGTGGGTGTTATTGCCCTCTCTGGGCTACGGGATGCATGTTGCGTGGCTCCATGGCATCTGTTGTCCTTCATGTGTGGCTGTGGGCTGGGCTCCCTTTGATGGTGAAGGTTGTCGTCCGACTTTACACCAGTTCAGAGCAGGTGTTAGTTTCCTGCTGGTAACGCGCCTAATCGCCTGTTTTGTGGACTCATCGCCGATGTGGCTGGTTGTTGAGAATGTTGAGGTGTGGTATTGTTGCGGGTTTTTGCTCGGGAACACCTACTCTGCATCTCATTAGCGATAGTTGCCGGGGTCCTCTGTAGCGATGTTTTTTGTGGATGCTTTCGCAAGTAAACTGGTGCTATAGGCTGTCAGCACCAGCTTGTGAATGGAGCGATAACTTTATAACGACTTTGGCTGCGTTAAAGTGCCGTTAACTCGGCGATTGCTCCTTGAGAATATGCCCCATAGTTTTACAAAATAGGTATCAAATATCTATGTGTTGTTCATTTTATTATCTTCCAATTTATTGTAACACTACTTTAAAATAACTTGTCTTATAGACAAGTCAAACTGTCCCTCTACAAATAAAAACCAGAGAACTTTTGCCAGTTATCATCATTTATTTTTAACTTTTTAAATATAAGTCAACTGTCTGTGTTTCAATCTTCTAGTAAGTGCATCAACAACATAATCAAACTTATTCTTTTTTTTTACAGAACACTGTGTTAAATTTTGTAATCTCTTTTTTAAAACTATCAACTGTAATATATGTGTCTTGTTCTTCAACTCCTCCTCTTAACAACTCTTCATTTTCCCTAGAATCCTGCTCAGGACCAAAGAAACAAAACTGCACATCACCACAAACCTTTTAAACGTCTGCCACACTACCATGCAAAAGTGCTCTACTTATTTCTCCTGAAAATAAAGCAAGAGTTCTCACATAATACAGCCTCCTACCTAAAGTTCGCATTGTTGAGTGGTATAACTTATTTTGGGTTTTAAACTTTGCCTTGGGAAGATACGTTGGAATTTTCTTAATATATCAATGGATAGCTGTCTAATACTATAAACACTACAACAATTCCATTTGCATACGGTACCCAGACTACGCCTTCCTTGTACCTCCTCTGCCATAACTTCTTCTACATTTCTATGTACCATCACCTCTTTTGCTATAGGACTACCATTCTTCATTTCATAACATTGTCCTCTTTAATCAATAGCATGAATTAATCCTGGAAATAGCCTTCTTTATTAAAGAAAGCCTCTGTTCAAGAAGTATGTATCCATTGTCCACTAAAAACTGTACAAAAGTTACTTCTATTCGCTAATCTTTTCTTCTGGTTTTGTCTTCTCATGCACGACACTATAATGTCAAGAGTCTTCATTCTATTTAGACACAAAATGAAAAGCTTCCTCTTCAAAGCAAAGGCCTTATCAACTACTCTCTCAACTCGTTCTTTCTGTTTCAATGGTAGGTAAGGTAAGTTTATTATGCTTGATTAATTAAAACCATTGCATACATAGACATTAAAATCAAAACAGATTATGTTAATGCATAAGTTAAACAATGTTAAAAACGTTCCGCTTTGTTTTTATACATAAAACGATTAAGATTATCTCATGAAAAATAGTTTCTCCAACAGTTAATACTCAGTCTAATTAAAAGTCAATTTGGTAAGAATTATCTATTTAAGTTTTCACTCCGCCAAGTTCTTTCGCAAACTTTCACTCTAAAATATTTAACTTATTTTTGAGGTGCACTAGTCATTTAAAATGGTCCCAGGCTTCAGGTGGCAATTACTGATTGCGCCTGTTTGTGGCATCATAATGCTGTTGTAAGGATTCTCAAGTTAACTTGATGGAACAAGATCAAAATATACCCATGCCCATCTTATAGAGCAAAGTTAATGGCCGATGACGTTACGTTTTTCAATCTCAATGTAGTGAGATCTAAAAATTTTGTAAGGCGGCAGTTTAGCTGTACTAAAGTTGGATTAAAGCACAGCATTACCGCCTGCCTGCAGGACCTGACTCCATGCTGGTTAAAGAATGGTTTTAATAGGGTGCACCTTATGTCCTTTAGTTTGTTACAAATGCAGATAATGTGAATAAGGTTTTCCGTGCCACAGGCACACAGGCGGCATGGCTGGTCTCCTCCTCTTCTTTCCCAGGGCGGCAAAAACGTTCTTTCTGTTTCACTGCATCTCTCCATCTTCTACACTTTTTAAAATTTAACACTAAGTTTACAAGGCTGCAACTATGCAATCATTATAACATTTGCACAGAACCTATACAGCCATCTAACCACCCACTTACAACCCATGCACTCATTGAAATACTGAGGCACATGGGTGCACTAATGAAACACTGGAAGGTGAGCAACAGAAAGGAGCGGGCATTCAACAGTCCGCTGATATCAAACTTAAGTTAGCAGAATTCCAGGAATTGGCTAACGACAAGATAAAACACATGGGGAAGTACGCAACGGCCAGGGCTTATGGAGAGAGAGCCAGAGCAGGAGCGACATTATCTAAAATTATGAGACCCCCGAGGACATCAGACCTTATAACTGAGATCGTAGACGAAGAAGGGGATACTCTAAATACCCCTGAGGAGATAGGGCAGCAGTTTCGTAAGTACTACAAAAAGCTATATATCTCTCATATACATTAAGACAAGGGCACAGTGACGGACTATCTAACTCATCTTAAGATGCCATGGTTAGCCACTGAGCATAGTGAGCGTCTAATGGCACCCCTAACGCTGGATGAAATCTCTGTGCTACTGAAGAGCATGCCGGCCGAAAAGGCCCCAGACTTGGATGGGCTGACAGTAGCATTTTAGAAGGCATACCAGGAGATACTAGCTCCGTACCTTAAAATGTTATTCGAGGAGATGGCTGAGGACGGGGTAATGCCCCCTTCCATGAGAGAGGCTGTAATAGTTACAGTGCTGGAGCCAGGTAAGCCGAGGACACAGTGTTCGGCCTACAGACCGTTATCCCTGCTTAATGTGGATGCAAAACTTTATTGGCAAACAGATTGGCGCTACCTCTGCCGGGCATTGTGGGCCCAGAGCAGGCAGGATTTGTCCCGAGTCGTAAGTTAACCGCGAACCTGCGTACGCTTTTTGGGGTCATGCAGCATCTCAGCCCAGAGGCCAAGGATGCTGCAGTTTTCTTAGGCTTTCGACTCAGTGGAGTAGAAATTTATGTTTGCGGTGCTTCAGAAGATAGGAGTAGGGGAAATATTTATGAGGCTGATCGCAACACTATATGCAGCACCGACAGCCTGAGTGCGTGTAGGGAAGATGGACTCAGATTCCTTTGGAATATCTAGAGGCACAAGGCAGGGCTGCCCCCTACCCCCATTACTGTATGCGGTAGTTGCTGAACCACTCGCATTACTCTGTGCCTAGTATAAGATGCAGTTACTGTGTGCCTAGCATAAGATGCAGATAGTGTGTGCCTCGTAAAGGATAAAGTTACTGTGTGCCTAGTACAAGACGCAGTTACTCTGTGCCCAGTATAAGGTGCAGTTACTATGTGTCTAATGTAGGATGCAGTTATTGTGTGCCTAGTACAGGATGAAGTTACTGCATGTCTAGTATAAGATGCAGTTACTGTGTGCCTAGGATAGGATGAAGTTACTGCATGCCTGGTAGAAGATGCAGTTACTGCGTACATCGTATAAGATTCAGTTACTATGTGCCTAGTATAGGATGAAGTTATTGTGTGCCTAGTATGCAATGCAGTTACTGTGCGCCTAGTATAAGATGCAGTTACTTTGTGTCCAAAGCAAACACAAGGAGATGATGGACGGAGCGCTGAAACTTTTCAGACACTCACCCCCAGTCACAGATCTGGGTTGAATCCATCATCGTTCTTTAGCTCACTTCGCCACCCCAGTTCAGACACAGCTATATGCAAATCAATCTTAACCCTGTTCCTCATGGGAACAGTCAAGCCATGTCTTCCCTGGACCGGAAACAAGCATCCTGGGACCGGTTTCGGGCTAACAGCCCTCATCAGCCAAGGCTAGCTTGAATCAAGTGGCAAAGTGAGCAAGGGACCCACGTCTGGGCATACCCTGCCAACTTAGGGCAAACAAAGCAAACACAAGGAGATGATGGACGGAGCGCTGAAACTTTTCAGACACTCAACCCCAGTCACAGATCTGGGTTGAATCCATCATCATTCTTTAGGTCACTTCGCCACCCCAGTTCAGACACCGCTATATGCAAATCAGTCTTGACCCTGTGCCTCATGGGAACAGTCCAACCTGAACTGCCAAGCCATGTCTTCCCTGGACCGGAAACAAGCATCCTGGGACCGGTTTCGGACTAACAGCCCTCATCAGCCAAGGCTAGCTTGTATCCAGTGGCAAAGTGAGCAAGGGACCCACGTCTGGGCATACCCTGCCAACTTAGGGCGAACAAAGCAAACACAAGGAGATGATGGACGGAGCGCTGAAACTTTTCAGACACTCACCCCCAGTCACAGATCTGGGTTGAATCCATCATCATTCTTTAGCTCACTTCGCCACCCCAGTTCAGACGCAGCTATATGCAAATCAGTCTTGACCCTGTGCCTCATGGGAACAGTCCAGTCCGAACTGCCAAGCCATGTCTTCCCTGGACCGGAAACAAGCATCCTGGGACCGGATTCGGGCTAACAGCCCTCATCAGCCAAGGCTAGCTTGAATCCAGTCGCAAAGTGAGCAAGGGACCCACGTCTGGGCATACCCTGCCAACTTAGGGCAAACAAAGCAAACACAAGGAGATGATGGACGGAGCGCTGAAACTTTTCAGACACTCAACCCCAGTCACAGATCTGGGTTGAATCCATCATCGTTCTTTAGCTCACTTCGCCACCCCAGTTCAGACACAGCTATATGCAAATCAGTCTTGATCCTGTGCCTCATGGGAACAGTCCAGCCCGAACTGCCAAGCCATGTCTTCCCTGGACCGGAAACAAGCATCCTGGGACCGGTTTCAGGCTAACAGCCCTCATCAGCCAAGGCTAGCTTGAATCCAGTGGCAAAGTGAGCAAGGGACCCACGTCTGGGCATACCCTGCCAACTTAGGGCAAACAAAGCAAACACAAGGAGATGATGGACGGAGCGCTGAAACTTTTCAGACACTCAACCCCAGTCACAGATCTGGGTTGAATCCATCATCATTCTTTAGGTCACTTCACCACCCCAGTTCAGACACCGCTATATGCAAATCAGTCTTGACCCTGTGCCTCATGGGACCAGTCCAACCTGAACTGCCAAGCCATGTCTTCCCTGGACCGGAACAAGCATCCTGGGACCGGTTTCGGGCTAACAGCCCTCATCAGCCAAGGCTAGCTTGTATCCAGTGGCAAAGTGAGCAAGGGACCCACGTCTGGGCATACCCTGCCAACTTAGGGCGAACAAAGCAAACACAAGGAGATGATGGACGGAGCGCTGAAACTTTTCAGACACTCACCCCCAGTCACAGATCGGGGTTGAATCCATCATCGTTCTTTAGCTCACTTCGCCACCCCAGTTCAGACGCAGCTATATGCAAATCAGTCTTGACCCTGTGCCTCATGGGAACAGTCCAGTCCGAACTGCCAAGCCATGTCTTCCCTGGACCGGAAACAAGCATCCTGGGACCGGATTCGGGCTAACAGCCCTCATCAGCCAAGGCTATCTTGAATCCAGTGGCAAAAAACAATGGATTTAGGCCCAGATCTCTGTACTGGGGTGAATGTATGACATTGTTCTGCATTCTGTCCATCAATTGTTGTTTTTGCATTTGTCACCCCGAGTGGGACGGGTATGCCCAGACGTGGTTCCCGTGCTCTCCATGCCACTGGAATCAAGCTATCCTGGCTGAAGAGGGGTGAAACCCCGAAACCGGTCCTAGGATGCTTGTTTCCAGTCCAGGGAGGACCTGGCAGTTGGGGCTGGACTGTTCGCATTGGGCACAGGGTCAAGACTGATTTGCATATGGCTGGGTTCAAACTGGAATGGCATGGTGAGCAAAAAAAAGCGATGGATTTAGGCCCAGATCTCTGCGCTGGGGTGAATGTATGACATTGTTCTGCATTCTGTCCATCAATTGTTGTTTTTGCATTTGTCACCCCGAGTGGGACAGGTGTGCCAAGATGTGGGTCCCGTGCTCTCCATGCCACTGGAATCAAGCTATCCTGGCTGAAGAGGGGTGAAAACCCGAAACCGGTCCTGGGATGCTTGGTTCCAGTCCAGGGAGGACCTGGCCTGGCAGTTCGGGCTGGACTGTTCCCATTGGGCACAGGGTCAAGACTGATTTGCATATGGCTGGGTTCAAACTGGAATGGCATTGTGAGCAAAAAAAACTATGGATTTAGTCCCAGATCTCTGTACTGGGGTGAATGTATGACATTGTTCTGCATTCTGTCCATCAATTGTTGTTTTTGCATTTGTCACCCCGAGTGGGACGGGTATGCCCAGACGTGGGTCCTGTGCTCTCCATGCCACTGGAATCAAGCTATCCTGGCTGAAGAGGGGTGAAACCCCGAAACCGGTCCTAGTATGCTTGTTTCCAGTCCAGGGAGGACTTGGCCTGGCAGTTCGGGCTGGACTGTTCCCATTGGGCACAGGGTCAAGAAGACTGATTTGCATATGGCTGGGTTGAAACTGGAATGGCATCGTGAGCAAAAAAAACAATGGATTTAGTCCCAGATCTCTGTACTGGGGTGAATGTATGACATTGTTCTGCATTCTGTCCATCAATTGTTGTTTTTGCATTTGTCACCCCGAGTGGGATGGATATGCCCAGACGTGGGTTCCGTGCTCTCCATGCCACTGGAATCAAGCTATTCTGGCCGAAGAGGGGTGAAACCCCGAAATCGGTCCTAGGATGCTTGTTTCCAGTCCAGGGAGGACCTGGTCTGGCAGTTCGGGCTGGACTGTTCCCATTGGGCACAGGGTCAAGACTGATTTGCATATGGCTGGGTTCAACTGGAACGGCATGGTGAGCAAAAAAAAACGATGGATTTAGGCCCAGATCTCTGTACTGGGGTGAATGTATGACATTGTTCTGCATTCTGTCCATCAATTGTTGTTTTTGCGTTACTGTGTGTGCAGCATAGGATGCAGTTAATGTATGCCAATCATAGAATGCAGTTACTGCGTGCCTAGCATAAGATGAAATTACTGTGTACATAGTATAGAATGCATTTACTGTGTTCCTAGTATAAGTTGCAGTTACTGTAAGACTAGCATAAGATGCAGTTACTATGTGCCTCGCATAGGATACAGCTACAGTGTGCCGAGCATAAAATGCAGTTGCTGTCTGCCAAGCATAAGAGGTGGTTTTTGTGTGCCTAGTTTAAGATGCAGTTACTATGTGGTTCGTACAAGGTGCAGTTACTGTGTGCCTAGTACAAGGTGCAGTTACTGTGTGCCTAGTACAAGGTGCAGTTACTGTGTGGATAGCATAATGTGCAGTTACTGTTTGCCTAGTACAAAATGCAGTTACTCTGTGCCTAGTACAAGATCAATTTACTGCATGCCTAGCATGAAATGCAGTTACTGTGTGCTGAGTATAGGATGCAATTACTCTATGCTGAGCATAAAATGTGATTACTTTTGCCAAGTATAAGTTGCGGTTACTGTGTGCAAACATAAGATGCAGTTACTGTGTGCCTAGTATAAGATGCAGTTACTGTGTGCCTCGTATATAATGACGTTACTGTATGCCTAATACAATATGGTTATTATGTACTTATTACAAGGTGCCGTTACTGTGTGCCTAGTACAAGGTGATGTTACTGTGTGCCTAGTACAAGATGCAGTTACTGAGTGCCTAATATAGGATAAAGTTACTGTGTGCCTAGCATAAGATGCAGTTACTGAGTGCCTAGCATAAGATGCAGTTATTATGTGGCTAGTATAGGATGAAGCTACTGTGTGTCTAGTACAAGATGGAGTTACTATGTGCTTAGTACAAGGTGCATTTACTGTGTGACTATGTGCCTAGCATAAGGTGCAGTTACTATGTGCTTAACATAAGATGCAGTTACTTTGTGCCTAGCGTAGGACGAATGTGCTGTGTTCCTAGTATAGGATGCAGTTACTGAGTGCCTAGTATATCACACATTCACTGTGTGCCAAGCATAAGAATGCAGTTACTGTGTGCCAAGCATAGGATGCAATTGCTGTGTGCCTAGCATAAGTTGCAGTTACTGTGTTCCTAGCATAATATTTAGTTATTGTGTGCCTAGTACAAAATGCAGCTACTGTCACCTTAACTTTTTAATTTGTATATTCTCCCTCTGATCCTAGCCTTGCGCAAGAGCAAGGTCGTTGTGTTTAACTATGCCGATGACCTCCAGCTGATCTTTAACATCGACTCTTCAGCCTCATCTACTACAAACTTTCATTCCATAATGAATTTTATCAGGGATTGGATGAATGCGAATCAACTTAAATTGAATCCAGACAAAACAGAGTTGATTCTCACTGGTGGCCTGGCTAACCCATGGAACTCCAGCTTTTGGACTCCATCTCTCGGGAGCCCTCCAGCCCCGGTCTCGTCAGTAAAAAGCTTGGGGATTATGATCACCAATGATCTCACTATAAAAGCCCAGATCAGCTCAGTGGTCTCTGCATGCTTTTTCCACCTTCGTAGAATTCGAAAAATTAGCAGATTCCTCTCCATCGAAGCCCTGACCCAAGTGGTTCTTGCTCTGGTGATCTCACGCATTGACTATGCCAATTCCCTGTACGTTGGTATACCTGCGTACCAAGTCCATCGCTTGCAGCGAGTCCAAAACCAGGCAGCTAGACTTATTCTTGGACAGCCAAAGCATTCCCATGTAAAACTGCTGCTGAGAGGCCTTCATTGGCTTCCTATACCCCAATGCTGCCTGTTCAAACTGGGCTGCATTATCTACAAAGCCCTGTTAGGATGTGGTCCCGCTTTTATTGCTTCAAACATTCAGCGATATCTCCCCTCTCGCGATTTACGTTCATCTAACAAGAACTTACTGGTCTCTCATGCGTTCAAACGGAAGAAACATGGTGGCCTTAGATACACGTCCTTGGCCCCTCAATTTTGGAACGCTCTTCCTCTGTATCTGCGCACTGTGGACTCCTATACCCAATTTAGGAAGTCACTTAAAACCTGGCTTTTCTCCCACGCCTACAACTGACACTTACCTTCTGTTTGGAATTGCTGCCGTCTTGCCCTTAGCGCCATGAAACCGTTTGGTGAACGTGTGCTTTAGAAATGATTTTTAACATAACATAACATAACATAACATACTGTGTGCCTAGTACAGGATGATGTTACTATGTGTGTAGCATAAGATGTAGTTACTGAGTGCCTAGCATAAGATGCATTTATTATGTGCCTAGCATAGGATGCAATATAATCTACAGAGAGTTCTATTGGGTGAAACAATTGCTTAGTAAACACAAATAAACTTTTTGAATACATTAGCAGTATCTATCCTGAATAACACTCAATGTCAATAAATGTCTAGTCATTATTTTAGATAGGAATGAAATTCAAAACACACCACAAACGGAAATTCAGTTTTTTCAAAAAATGTATATATTATTTATAATAGTCAAATTTGTATATGGCTGTCACATACACAAATGGCAAAACAAGCAACATAGAGGACGTGGCTTTGGTGAACCATGGGACATAAGGTGCATACATGCTATGGAAAATAACCAAAACGTACAAATTAAATACACATATATGCAATTTAGGCCCGTCCCTTTTTGAATACATAAAGTTCTATAAGCACCCTTTGGACTGCCTTCTTCTTAGTAAACGGGTGAAGAGACTAAGGACATGGGCAGATCAATGAAGCGTCGACATTTTGACCCAGAAGGTATGGGCAATTAAATGGATGTCATTGCAGGTCGTCCTCAGGACAGGTGTATGAAATGTAGACAGGCGAATCAAACAGACTCCTCCAGTCCTGGATGGAGTCAGAATGTATGTAAAAGAGAGGAATCCTGAAACATCTCTCATGTAAGGGATGAGGCATCATGTAACAATGTGGGCCAAACCTCCCCGATCGGACTGGCTAAATTAGCCGGAAATACTGATATCCAATTCGTTGCTTGAAATGCAGTTACTGTGTGTCCAGTATAGGATGAAGTTACTGTGTGCCTATTACAAGATGCAGTTACTATGTGCTTTGTACAATATGCAGTTACTATGTGCTTAGTACAAGGTGCAGTTACTGTGTGCCTAGCTTAAGGTGCACTTACTCTGTGCCTAGTAAAGGATGATGTTACTGTGTGCCTTGTAACCACAAGGCCCAGAGAAGATCTGGGGAAAAGGAACCAGAGGCACGGGGTACTAGGAGCCGGCAGCCTCCGTCATAAACTAATAATCACAAATAGGGCCGCTCCCAGCTGGATGTTTCTAGATGCTACAGTGTTTTATAATGTGAGTGAAGACATCTCACAAAAGAGAAGGACTGGTCTCACACACCACCTGGTGTCATGCTTCATCATAGACCAGTCCTCGCCCTCTAAAAACTTGGTTTGATAGAGGGCGGGCATACACCTGACGACAGGGATGCACTTCTAAACTAAGTGGGGGCCCATACAAACAACAAGTGAGTTAAAAGGCCATTATAGATGCCAAATTAATTTTAATGTGACTGTCATCTATATGGTATTTAAAAAGAAAGGTAGGTGCCGTAGGGATTCTAGTGTCCCTTCACCGAATCTGATATGGTCAACATGTTTCTGCCTATCGGCCCTAAGGGCTCTACGGCATTCATCAGGACCTCGAAGAAAAGTTGGCGGGCTGAACTCTTACCAGATTGTGGTGGAAGAGTTCCCACTATGTGGGGTAAAGAATCACACTCCACTAAAAGCGGCCTTATTCTAAAGCCGGTAAAAAAAAGGGAGACAAACATACAATCAAAAAGTAGCATCTAAATACAATATGGAAACCACTGGCAGTCATCCACATGCGTCAACCAGTATCGTGGGTGACTATAAGTGCACAGAACGTGTCAATCATAAGTGCACTCAGTAATAAGTATGGAGACTACTACCTCCACAAAGTGCTTACCCTAATATATGGGACAAGGAGCCCCATAGGAGGGTAAGTGCAGCAGACCCCTTCGGTCGAGCTGTAAGTGAAAGAGGAGAAAAAAAAGAAGACATAGCGCCATATGAAATATTAGCGGAAGAAAATCCAAGTATTAAAGCCCAGAGGTACAGCGGTACCTCTTGAGGACGCTGGGTTCACATACCAGCAACAACAAGAGCCAAACACTAAATGCCCAATAGTCATACAGACACGCATTCACACCCTACTGTATCGTGATGTGGCCTCCGCGATATCACCTATGTGTGCTTGCTTCCCCTCCTCGACGGTAAATGAGTAGAGAATTCTCCGGCTATTTATAGTGCCTATGGCTGTCAATAAGCGTTTAAAATGAGCGTGATCGGAATCAGGTGTTTGAAATCATGTCCGGATCCGGTGTCACAACCTGGTGAAAACTATATCCAAGGTGTTTGCCTGGGCTGCCTGACGAGCCGATGGCGGCGGTGTGGCCTAATAGGGGGCTTCCGGTGTACTGGGAACGTTCCAAACCTTGTAGGAATGTCTCAATGGGCGCATGCGTACCGGTCCTCCGTACATACAAGGACTAAACGCATGCGCAGTGTGAACTGAGGAGCAACGCTGCTCATATCAAGTAGAGCAGCGCTGTATACGAACCTGGACGTGACAAGCGAGAGGAAGAGCGTAATACATTTGCACTCTATATATCAGCACGATGGGGAAATTAAAAGTTGGAAAGTGTAAAAACTGGTGGTGTAAAAACACACATGGGTAATTGATGGACGTGACAAATATCGCGTCTAGGTGGAAGTGTTCCTATAAACAGGAATATATGACTGAGACCTTATAAATACAGGGAATTATCCCTAAGTGAGGTGCACAGGTTGTCATGTCTCAGTAACATGTAATAGCCCTCAAAACAGGGGCAGAATGTGTATTCTTATAATTCCCTAATACCTCAGGGGCATGTATTGGAAAACAGATAGTACTTACATTCTTAATAGTTAAAAGTGTACCGAGACCGGATATGCTGGAGGTAAATCAGCAATGGCCATATAAGAATGCCATATACCATTAGTTGGATCTAAGGCCATGTAAGAATGCCATATACCATTAGTTGGATGTAAGGCCATGTAAAATGCCATATACCATTAGTTGGATGTAAGGCCATATAAGAATGCCATATACCATTAGTTGGATGTAAGGCCATATAAGAATGCCATATACCATTAGTTGGATCTAAGGCCATGTAAGAATGCCATATACCATTAGATGGATGTAAGGCCATATAAGAATGCCATATACCATTAGTTGGATCTAAGGCCATATAAGAATGCCATATACCATTAGATGGATGTGGAGATAGGACATCAAATAGATATGGAACATTAGTTGGATGTAAGGCCATATAAGAATGCCATATACCATTAGTTGGATCTAAGGCCATGTAAGAATGCCATATACCATTAGATGGATGTGGAGATAGGACATCAAATAGATATGGAACATTAGTTGGATGTAAGGCCATATAAGAATGCCATATACCATTAGTTGGATCTAAGGCCATGTAAGAATGCCATATACCATTAGTTGGATGTAAGGCCATATAAGAATGCCATATACCATTAGTTGGATGTAAGGCCATGTAAGAATGCCATATACCATTAGTTGGATATGGAGATAGGACATCAAATAGATATGGAACATTAGTTGGATGTAAGGCCATATAAGAATGCCATATACCATTAGTTGGATGTAAGGCCATGTAAGAATGCCATATACCATTAGATGGATGTAAGGCCATATAAGAATGCCATATACCATTAGTTGGATCTAAGGCCATATAAGAATGCCATATACCATTAGTTGGATGTAAGGCCATATAAGAATGCCATATACCATTAGATGGATGTGGAGATAGGACATCAAATAGATATGGAACATTAGTTGGATGTAAGGCCATATAAGAATGCCATATACCATTAGATGGATGTAAGGCCATATAAGAATGCCATATACCATTAGATGGATGTAAGGCCATGTAAGAATGCCATATACCATTAGTTGGATCTAAGGCCATGTAAGAATGCCATATACCATTAGATGGATGTAAGGCCATGTAAGAATGCCATATACCATTAGTTGGATGTAAGGCCATGTAAGAATGCCATATACCATTAGTTGGATGTAAGGCCATATAAGAATGCCATATACCATTAGTTGGATCTAAGGCCATGTAAGAATGCCATATACCATTAGTTGGATATGGAGATAGGACATCAAATAGATATGGAACATTAGTTGGATGTAAGGCCATATAAGAATGCCATATACCATTAGATGGATATGGAGATAGGACATCAAATAGATATGGAACATTAGTTGGATCTAAGGCCATATAAGAATGCCATATACCATTAGTTGGATGTAAGGCCATATAAGAATGCCATATACCATTAGTTGGATCTAAGGCCATATAAGAATGCCATATACCATTAGTTGGATGTAAGGCCATGTAAGAATGCCATATACCATTAGTTGGATATGGAGATAGGACATCAAATAGATATGGAACATTAGTTGGATGTAGAGGCCATATAAGAATGCCATATACCATATAGGACTAGCCACCCATACCATAGATGGATGTAAAGGCCATATAAGAATGCCATATACCATTAGTTGGATGTAAGGCCATATAAGAATGCCATATACCATTAGTTGGATGTAAGGCCATATAAGAATGCCATATACCATTAGATGGATGTAAGGCCATATAAGAATGCCATATACCATTAGTTGGATCTAAGGCCATGTAAGAATGCCATATACCATTAGTTGGATCTAAGGCCATGTAAGAATGCCATATACCATTAGTTGGATGTAAGGCCATATAAGAATGCCATATACCATTAGATGGATGTGGAGATAGGACATCAAATAGATATGGAACATTAGTTGGATGTAAGGCCATGTAAGAATGCCATATACCATTAGATGGATGTGGAGATAGGACATCAAATAGATATTGAACATATCAATATAGTATTTCTAAGGTGTTTATTGAGCCAACGCTATCCATGGAATCTCATCATTAAGCCCTTTCCTCCAGGATTGAAGGCGATAGACCCATCTCTGTTCTCGGATATGAAGTAGTTTGGTCAGGTCATTTTTACTTTTTCGCATCACTTCTAAGACCACCCATTTCAAGTCAGTATCTTTGTGGTTTTGTTCTAAGAAGTGTCTTGTCAGTTTTGTATTCGTTTTTTTACATCGTATAGTACTACGATGTTCGCTGATGCGGATCTTGATTTTCCGTGTGGTCATGCCCACATACATCAGACTGCAGGGGCATGTGAGAAGATACACCACATTTTCTGTATTGCAGTTGCTGAAGCTGCTCAATTTCCAATGGCGTATAGTTCCTATATTTACTTCCTTTGTTGTCATCGTTAAAGGGCAAGCTACACAGCCTCCGCATGGATAGTGCCCAATCGGTCTTTGGGTGTTCCAGAGAGTCATTTGGTTCTCCCTATCTCCTGTGGGATCTTTAGCGTGTACTAGCTCATCTCGCAGGTTCTTGCTTCTCTTATAGGCGAACAGTGGTGGTTCCCAATGTTTATCAGCACCATCCAAAATGTGCCAATTTCTCTTTATGATTTTCTGTACAATGTTAGAAGTTGGTGTGTACGTGGTCACACACACTATTCTGTCAGTTCTCTCCTTCTCGATGTTTTCTAACAGTGCTTCGCGGTTGTTGTTCCTGGCTCGTTTTTTGGCCTTTCTTATCAATTTCTTGGGATAGTGTTGATCCAGTAGTTTGTTCTCTAGGTCATTAGCTTGCTCATTGAAGTTCTCAGTCTCTGAACAGTTTCTGCGCACCCTGAGAAATTGGCCCATCGGTAGGTTATTGCGAAGAGCTTTTGGGTGGAAGCTTTCGTATAGCAAAGCCTGTTCTTGTCTGTTGGTTTACTATGTACCTTTGTACTGATTCCGTCTGCGGTCATGCTAATGTCGAGATCCAAGAAAACTGCATGATCTTTACTGATTACATGGGTAAATCTAAGTTGTTGGTCTTTACTGTTGACCCATTCCACAAAACGTCTGGCTGTATCTTCGTCCCCACGCCAAACAATAAAAACATCGTCGATATAACGCTTCCATATTCTCAGTTGTTCAGAGAATGGGTTGTTTTCATGGAATATGTGATCCTCCTCAAACTGGTGTATGTATAGGCATGCCAAGCTAGGGGCAAACGTACTGCCCATTGATGTACCAGAGATCTGATGATATAAAGTTCCTTCAAAGTCGAAAAAGTTTTCAGTCAACGCCACCTCAGCGCACTCCATGATAAAGTGTTGCGGAGTCAGGAAGTTCCAATCAGTATTTAGTAAAAATGTGTTCCACGACCTCCAACGTGCGTCTTTGAGGAATGCTTGTGTATAGTGCCTCTATATCCATAATAATAAAGAGGTCTTCTATGTTGTTAGTGTCAAGGTCCCTCAGAAGGCAGAGTACATCCTTAGTGTCTCGGAGATACGATGGTGACTTCTGGACAATCGGTTTGAGAAACCAGTCACAGAACTGGGACAGGGGTTCAAGAATTGACCCGATACTAGAGACAATGGGCCTCCCTGGTGGAGGCATTTTCTCCTTATGAATCTTGGGGAGGCTATAGAACCTCGGCGTTCTGGGGTCCTTAATGAGCAGGAAATCTGCCTCTTGTTTCGTGATCCAGTCATTGCACAATGCCGCATCCACCATTCTTTTGATCTTTGTTGTAAGGCGTGGTGTTGGATCCACCAAGTGTCTTTCATAGCTGGCTGTATCTCCCAGCAGGCGGTTACATTCCTCTCGGTACATAGACTTGTTCATGAGGACAATAGCGCCCCCTTTGTCAGCTGGTTTGATCGTGAGTTCGGAGTTGTTCTTTAATTTCTCTAATGCTAAACGTTCCCGTCTGGTAAGGTTTTGAAATCCCTTCACCTGTCTGAAATTGATACTCTCTACCTCCTTAAGTACCACCTGCTCAAAAGCCATGATGTGGCAGGGGATGGTCTGTGTCGGAGGCATGAAGGTAGATTTCTTTTTCAGGCCTGTGTGATTCTTCTCGCTCTGTTCTTCACTGACTTCCCCGAAGAAATTGCGGAGTTTGATTTTTCTGAAGAACTGGGCCAGTTCTGAATTGAGTATGAAGGGGTCATTCATTGGTGTTGGAATGAAACCTAGGCCTTTCGAGAGTACCGATTCTTCATCAGCAGAGAGAATATAGTCACTGAGGTTAACAATATTCGTCATTCTTTGCTTGTCGATGGGCCGTCCCCTCTCCCTCTGCTCCGTGTCCCCATTGCCACCGGGGTTTGGTCTTCCCATTGTACCCTCGTATTTCGTCTTTTTTGTCTTCCTTTTCCCCTTCCCCGGCCTCTGGATAAAAAAGGCTGCAGGCCTTGGGGAAAGCCGAATCCTGGTGGTTAATATGGTTGTTGCCAGAACCCAAATTGGGGCATTGGTGGGTGCATCATTTGTTGTGGATAGGTCTGCTGTCGTCTCCCTTGATAGCTGTCAGTGCTCTCATCACTGCTGCTGCCACTTGTACTTCTCTCCTCCCCGGAGCTGAAGGTCCAATTCTGCGGGGTTGCTCTAAACCGTGGTTGTTTCTTCCTTTGTTGTTGTTGGGGCGGTTTTTCGTAGTATTCATCAGTGGTATATGGGTATACGATCTCACATTTGAACTTCTGTACGTCCTTCTTAAGTTTAGTTAGTTTAGACTGGGTACTGTGTGCCTAACATAAGATGCAGTTACTGAGGGCCTAGCATAGCAGTTAGTTACTGTGTGCCAAGCATAGGATGCAGTTACTGTGTGCCTAGCATAAGATGCAGTTACTGTGTGCCTAGCATAAGATGCAGTTACTAAGTGCCTAGCATAGCAAGCAGTTACTGTGTGCCAAGCATAGGATGCAGTTTCTGTGTACCTAGCATAAGATGCAGTTACTGTGTGCCTGGTATAAAATGCAGTCCATGCCATCGTAGTTGCCCATTTGTCCCATATGATGACTCAATGATGCACTGCCTGATATTAGTTGATGTTTGGCACCGTATATCATACATAGTGCAGGTCTGTGCAATTGCGTGTGTTCCTTTTGGTCCCACAAGTGTACCCTGTCAAGCTTTGATTTTTATTATGTGTACTGCGGTAAGGTTTTGCTTACTTTTTCTCTTTTCTCAGCAAGGTCTTCACTTCATTTTCGGACTTCCGGCAAGATGCATATCTATGTTGTTCAGTTGTGTCTCTGAATGACATCTTTATTTTGTGCAGCCCCTCCCACTGGAATTTATTGAGTGAGAGCATAACATGTTTGAATGAAAGAACGTGAATACAAGAATCAATATTTTAGTTTGCTATAACCTAAAGTGAACTTTGAAATAACGCCTGATGCACTGACCCTTCGCATTTATAATACAGACGTGAGGCATCAAGGTCTGCGGAGGAGGACACAAAAATATCAGCTTTCAGATTATGCCAGTGTAACCTTGAGCCTAAAGTATAACTGAGAAAACAAGTGTGCTGAGTTACAGGCAGGACTCCTTCAGAGCTGTGGAACAGACGACTGCAGGCTTCCTGCTTGATTTCAGGAATTGAGAAAGGAACATGGCTTCCCTCTTTAGGTATCTTATCTGAACATATGAATGTGGTGTTGTAATTGTTGGACTGTAGTTGCAGGAATTACTAACTTGCCATATTGTTCAAGGTCCTCTTGCCCTGTCTACTGTCCCTAATCCCCCCCTCAGACCCTCCTCAGTGGAGTCTGTGCTGCTGGAAGGTGGGCTTCTGATGTCCTCAGCTCATAAATATCTCAGGATCCACCAATCATTGATGGTATTTTACAGAGTCAGAAGCACTCTGAGACCAGGGCCCACCACTGCAGTCTATGATACTCAGGGCTTTAGGTGGGCCGCGTCCATCCGAGTCTAAGACCCCGTAGTAATTAACAACAGACATTGAAACAGATCCCTGTCAGCCTCTGTGTTCATGTCCTTAACTTTACTGGCAAATAACACTCATCAATTTCTAAACAATGAATGTAAAACACATTATGGTAATCCATTTCAGCACTTTAGTTCTGCTTATATTTCACATGTTGCTTAATCTTGCATTCCCTAAGAATATTAGCCTTCTCCGGGATATTGTGTTTCTGTTTTTTTTTTAGCAGCATATTACTGTCTACTTTAAGTCATTTCCAGCTGCTTATAACGGGCAACGATTGAGAGCTCTGGATTTAAGGTTTAATGCAGTGCTAGGTCTCCACAGTGCCTGTCAGTGGGTCAGAAAGGTGTTCAGAATACATAGTCATCCGGTCTTTGGTCTTCTTGCAGAGTGTACAGGGCAGGTTGCATATTCTATATGCAATTGTGATTCAGTGCCAATATGTGTGAAGGAGGTACACAGTTGTCACAATACTGACAAGGCAAAAGTGAAAGAAGATTCAGTACTAATAGGTGAGTGGATGCGTTGTGTGTTTGGGGGCGGTGAAGTGAAGGAGATGTGAGGAAGTGCATTCAGGAGAGAGTGAAAAGAGGGTGCAGAAGGGGAAAGAGATGGGGTGTAAGATATGCAGATGGACAAGATGAGAGAGGAAAATTACGTATATGTCTAACAAAGTGAATATACCTGGAGTGATTTACACACTCTGACACCACTACTTCTTTCACAAGACCAGTAATATTTAATTCACAATCTCGTAATTTCAGAATTGAAACACTTTCAATATTATTTACAACAAAATCATTGTTACTCATTTATCTTAAATAGTCAACACCCACTGACAAAATCATTAGTTCTGGTTTGTTGTAGGTGTAAGTGAGATGTGTTATATATGTGGATGCAATCTCTAAAATCTCAGAGGAACCAATATGCCTGTTGAGTGGCACATCATGGGAATCAGAGTAATTTAATTTATTTGTTTAAGCCACTCCCTTAAATACATAGGCCATGCCCCTTTTTGAACCCTCTCCAAACGTTTCTCACTTATAGCCCTGGTGACAGTACCAGGTCAATTGTGAACTGATCTTTTACGGCTAGGGTGTCACTGTGTCTTTAAAAAAGTGAATATATTTAGCACATATGAGCTAGCAGGAAGGTTCATTTGGCTCCACAATAAGGACAACTTCCTCCAGTAAATAAGATGCCCTTGTCAGGGGTGTGAAGGCTCACTGCCCTCTGCTGCTCATCTGGCTGAGGAGGATGGATATAGGTACCCTACAGGTTCTTGGCAGAAAGGGTCAGTGCAGGCTCACTGCCTTCTTGTGATTCTCTGGCTGAGGAGGATGGATATAGGTACCCTACAGGTTCTGTGGCTGAGGTAGATGGACATAAGGATCCTACAGGTTCTGTGGCTGAGGCGGATGGATATAGGCACCCTACAGGTTCTTGGCAGAAAGGATCAGTGCAGGCTCACTTCCTTATTGTGAGCCTGTGTCTCAATGTATTTGTTAGCCAAGTGAACTTCAAACATTATTGGTATAATTATTTTGGACGTTTAACCCTATCATGGTCCAAGATATAATATTATGCATTTGGTATAAGTTATTTCCCATTTCTTGAAGTTAGAATCAGACAGGATAACTCTGTGTGGGCACATGCACCTGTTTTTATCGCCCTGTTTATTCCATTACACTATTTTGGGGTACCTGTAGTTCTATTGACTTTTGAAAGAAACAAATGTTTTTGTACCAATTAGATTGTGTCTAGTGTTTATTTCAGGCCTCCTCAAAATAATATAGCATTTTGGAAAGAATATACATCCGAGCAGTCCAGCACTGGAGCACAAGATGGCAAACACCTCTACGGCCACCATATACTTCCCCCGTGCACTCAGGTATGCTGGGAGGAAAGAGAGCCACACACTGACAAACACCAGCATACTGAAGGTGATCAGCTTGGCCTCGTTGAAGGTTCCAGGCAGATTCCGTGAGAGAAAGGCCACTATGAAGCTGACTGTGGCCAAGAGGCCCATGTATCCCAGCATGCAGTAGAAGAAGATGGCACCCCCTTCATTACACTCAACAATCATTTTGTCCTTATAAGACACAATGTTTAACTCTGCAAAAGGAGGTGATATCACCAGCCAAACAACACAGATAACAACTTGCATCAAAGAAGAGACGAAGACTATGCATGTTGGTGTCTTTGATCCCAGCCACTTCCTCGCAGGGCTGCTGGGATTTGTTGCCTTGAAGACAATGACAACTACTATGGTTTTAGCCAAAACAGAGGCAACGCTGACAGAAAATATCACCCCAAAGACCGTCTGTCGGAGCATGCAGGTGAACTTTTGAGGACGACAGACAAATATAATTGAACAGAGGAAGCAGAGCACGAGGGAGGCGAGAAGAAGGTAACTGAGACCACGGTTGTTGGCTTTCACGATGGGAGTGTCTCTGTATTTAATGAAGACTCCAAGGACCAAAGAAGTGATCAAAGTCAAAAAGGCAGCAAATAGGGTGAGTGTGAGTCCCAGGGGCTCTTCAAACGAGAGGAATTCAGTCACTTTTTGGATGCAGTGATCATGATTTTCATTGGACCATTTGTCATCAGGACATTTCATACATTCATCACTGCCTGAAGAAATAATGAAATGATGTTATGTTTGGAGACAGTCTGTCTATGGAGTAGACCACATTGTAATTGCAGGCAAACCGTCAATAATACATTTCAGCAGTACATAAATACTCACATAAGAACGTAGAACATTGAAATGGTGGCAACCAATGTGCTATTCATTAAGGGCAAGAATACCTCCAGGAGGGCTGGCTCCATGTCAGATTGTTTTGATAACCACAGTATGAATAATTTAATTTTAGAATATTTGAGTGCAAATGTATCTTAAATTGCTAATACGATAATATGGTATGCATTTAACTTTCCTGTATGTAAAGTACCATTTATTTAAAGCTTAATTTGCAAAGGGTAGTCAGAGGTTTGTGGCTTGCACTATACAGTTCATAGATATGTGTCTACTTCCTCACACAACATAAAAGTCCTTTGTTTGGGGAGAAAATGAACATGTTGTGGGTGTGGCACACAGTCAGTGCAAGTGATATACATCCCAGCTCTTCCTCCATGCAACTGATCTGATGTGTACATGATCCTTGACTACTCATTAGTGCCCAGCACACACATGGGCAAAGTAAGAAAGCCGGCTTAACTAGCACACGCTACCCTTGCCACCTATGAGTGTACTGGTGTGCATTTCAGAAAACAGTCTTTAAGAAGAGCGTTCCCTAAAATTACTATCTAAAAAGGAGACCCTAAGGGAAAATGTTGCAAAATGTTATATATATATTTTTATAGCAAATGAATCAATATACCAGAGTTTAACACAGATCTCTTAACTGAATTAATCGGTTTGATGAAGTTGAAGTATATCGTGAATATCAAAACTTTATACTTAGCCAGTACAAGAACTGTATGCATTGTAATTTTATTGAAAGAAAGATTTTTAGAAAACAATTCTATATTGTTAAATGAACCCTTGTGCCGTGATAATTAAGAGACACACCAAGGACAGGAGCAAAGTAGGTGTCTGCTATTTGCTGGCAAATATTTCATTAAATATACTGATCATTTTATCATGATTCACTATTTTGTGAAATATAATGATTACTGAGCAATTGAGTAATTTAGAAGGACGATATCAGTCTGATTCATTGATGTTTTGGTTCCTTATTTTAAAATGTAAAGAGCCATCACCAGGACATAAAGCATATTTTTGACCTCTCCTATTGTATAGATCAGATTACAAAAAGAACTGATCACTTGGAGAGTACAATCCGCACTTAGGGTGGAGAATCCACCACGACTGCAGATGTAAAGATATTACTTGTAACTTACGTTTGTGAATACCGAAAGTCGTAGACTTAGACTTTTGATCTAAGTTTACCTTTGTGAGTCAGGCCCAATATGTCTGCTTACAAAAGCTAAAGCTGTCTGTAGCCAAGACCTAAAAAGGAATCCCTGTTCTTGTCTCTGCTTTCATGACACCTGAGACTGGAGTTTTCAGTGGCAGTTGCTACTGCCTACATGTTCTATCACCTACTACACATGTCATTCCTCATTGTTCATAATCCCTGTGGTGAGGAGGATCTTTCAATCTGTAAGAAATATCATAATGTTTCTGGTTCCTCTTTATAAAAAGTCTTTAGACGTTTATCTGTTTTAGATCTAGTGTAGAGACATCTTTACCTCTCTCTCAACCTCTTGAAATAAACAAAAATAAAGCATATCAACCATTATTAGTAACAATACTAACAATATTAGTAATACACACATACATACATACTTAAATGGGCTTCCATCAGCGCCCTCCTGCCATTGCTTTGTTGAAGTGTTGTTTGCATCCTGGGTCAGCCAACAACACAGGGATAGCTCCTCCGTTTGAGCAGGAGCGTCGCCCCACTAACCAAAATGCCCCAAAAAAGCTCCAGAGATGAAAAATAAAATGGCAGTAAACATAATTTAGTACCATTTTATTTTTCATCCACCCGTCCCGAACCAAGTGCCAGGATGGGGCGGGGCCTCCTACGTGACAGCAGCAGGGAGGAGGGTGGGCTGCATGGGCAGTTCAAAGTACGAATGTCCCCTTGACCGGCCGTCTTGAGACAGCCGGCCAGACATACACATTTTGAAACCTCTAACCCAGCTGTCTTAAGGCACCTGCGTTAAACTAAGCCTAGGCCTCTAGTGCCCTCTGGAGCTCCGAGAGGGGCCCCTCCCTCCAATCCTGGAGCTGCTCTCATGCTGATGAGAGCAGCATCAGGATTGGTTAGGGGAGTTGGTGAGGGTCCTGCACTGGAGGCAGAGCCGAGCAGAAGAAAACCGGACCGGAGTGACGAGGACCTACATGCAGGTAAGTGCTTTTTATTTATTTTATTTATTAACTGTGACCCACTCATTTGCCAGCCCCCACTCTATAGTGCTGCTAGCCACAACTGCAACAACATACATAGCTCCTAATTAAGACTGCTCTGGGGATAATGAGCACAGCAGATAAAATCTGATACCTGTGAGATCATAATACATTGGGTGCAATAGCTATGGCCTATTACAAGCTTAGTCTCTCTGAATGGAAAATAAATGCAGATTTTAGTGCTTTTGGCACCAAATCCTGCATGTCCTAGTATATAGGAACAGGTGTTAGCTAACAATGTGTACCTGGGAAAGATTGTGGGGTTATTGATATTAGGGCACTTGGTAATTACAGGGTGTGGTAAACTCTGTGAAAACCATAGGCTTGACCATTGGGATAGCAGGAGTTTGTACTGAGTTTGGCATAATCTGACCCTCTGATAATGCAGCAATAGGTCAGACCCTTTATCTATTTTCTTGATGGCTGTGCCATTCATGTTTTGGTGAGTCCTGAGGACAGCCATTTGTTGTTTAGGGTGTCAGGGACTTTGGGGGAAAGTATTTTTTGTGACTGTGGAATGTAGGTCTCTGTTTTCACCCTTGAGTGTTAGTGGTTGACCACGCAGTTGATGAAATTGGTCTGTGATGAATGTATATGCACTGCTTGATTGGCAATATAGAATTACAGCCTATCGGTAAGGCAACGTGGAATTTTCTTCCTTTTTCTTCTGCTTTAGCTTTGAATTTCTGATTCTTGTGATAAATTCTGAAGACACTCTTCATATTTTTGGTTTTGCACAGCATATGTATTTCCTGACGCCATGAATATCTTTAGTGGGGCAGGGGTTAAAAGGTTTGCAGGGTCTTTCCTTGATTCCAACTGAATAACAGTAAGAAGACATGCTCTAGGGAAGCAACAAAAAGCAGAGGAAATGGCCTCCTGTTTATTCTTTAAAAATGTGTTTAAATGAAGAGTGGGTGTAAACATTCATGGGACCTTGAGAAAAGCCCCCGACTGACCTCCTTTGTGATGGTCCTATCTAGTTAACCAGAAGTTCCTGTGTTTTCTTTTGCTTGCACTTGTGTCCTGTGTTGTTGTCCCTTCTGGTGCAGTACTGTCGTTAGCATTCTGGTGCTTCCACATGCAGTCTTCCTGTGAAAAATCTGGTTGTTGGTTGAGGTGGGTAAAACCCTAATCAAGCATCAGTCACAATGCCCCTCAGGGTGAACCAATAAAGTCACTAAATTAACCTGTGGTAGCTGGACACAAAAGCAGTCAGGCTTCACTTACAGGCAATGTGTAAAGGATTTAACAGAAATGAAGTGAAAACACAACCAAAGGAAAATCCCAAACCAATTCAAATAAATACCATAAATTTTAATAAATTATTTAAGACCAAACCAACAAAAATCCAATCAGTAGAACCGGATATATGCAATTGTAAAGGTTTAGGTAAAAATAGTTCTTAAAAGCATGACGTGCCAACTGGCGTTATCTGGTTGCGCCAGATCAGGGCAAAGTCACAAATTGAGGCTGACCGCAATGGAGTGGGGGCCAGGTATACAGATCAAGTTAGGCCTGCTGAGTATTGTACCTTATGTCTTTGGCTTGCGACTGCGATGTGAGGTCTGGCATCAAATTGCGTCAGTTCCGACGAGGAACTGTGAGGACTGCGATGTGAGGTCTTTCATTCAACTGCGTCGTGCTGCGTCGGTTCTGACGAGCAGCTGCAAAGGTTTGCAGCGTTTCGTGTTGCTTCGCACCATATTTGGGGGGACCATAGCTGGGCTGGCAAGGCACCTCTATCCCCCCTTCAAAAGGTCCAGGACTGGAGGGGCACTGGAGGGGCACCACCTGGGGGGTTAGTACTCACAGTAGGCAGAGTCCAGGTGCAGTCAAAATGATTGGAGCTTTCATCAGGAGGCCAGCCAACTAACCCTTGTAGTCACTCTGGTGGCCCTGGGTTCAAGATACAGGTCCAGTCCTTCTCATTCAGGCAATAGGGCAGCAGGGAAGCAGAGTAGCAGGGCAGCGGGCTGTCCCACTTGCAACAGAGTAGCACAACAGTCCTTCTTCTGAGTCTTGCACAGGTCCAGAAGTGTATTGAAGAGTGAGTCTAAGGCAGGGGTGTGGAATTAAGATCGCCCGACGCCCGAGGTACTTTGGTTTCTGTTAAGGGCAAGAAGATTTAATGTGCATTTTCCCTGATGGACAACTAGACAATAACTAACCATAAGGAGGATAAAGCTGTGGCACAATGTGGCATAATGAAAAGCAATCAGATTGGGAAAAGTATCAAGGCCTGTAATAGACTAGAAGCCCAAGATACTAGCCTGGTATTGGCCCAGGAAACACGTAAACCCATTCTCCAGGAAACTGCATTCTTGCTGCGAGGGTGTGTTTAGGGCCAGGCACTGCATTGCTATTGGCCCTGAGGCGCCACACACTGTTCGTGAGGCGGCGTAGATGGAGGGAAAAGACAAAGCAGTTTCGTAGAATACACCTTTAGAAGCAGCTGGTAAGAGATTGGGGTGCTGGGAGAGGTTCTCTCCCCACCTAATCTCTTTGCTCCCCCCTGGAATGTTTATGACCGAGTCTCCGGCCTACCTCTTGTTACAGCTTGCTCCTCCAGTGTCTGACGTTTGTGGCCCTGCCCGAGCTATTAGTTCCTCCAGGGCCACTGATACCTGCCCTCGTTCGTTGCTCCTTCTGTTAGTGTTTTCTCCCAATCAGGCTCCAATCTCCGCCCCAGGCCTGCTGGAGGTGTTTCTTTTCCTCCTGATAGAGCGCTTGACGCTCTTAAATTTGTAGGGGTGCATTGTATTCATGTACAAACTGCACTTGCATATATTCTAATGTTTGGTTGAACTTTGTGCATATTAGAACGAAGTTTATATATCATCATATTAAAATTAGTGGAGTGAAATTGTGATGCTATTTCCAGGATTGATCAGCATTTCCCACGTATTTAGATAAATCATGTAACTATGCAGGTATATAATGATTCTTAGGTAAAACAAATGTATTCGTTGTTATAAGGTTCATATTAAGGCTTGTGTAACGAGTGCACATTAAAGAATGTTCTTAGGTCAGCCAAATTGCAGGCCTAACTTTCGTTTTTCTTAAAGTCTCATTTCTCCTTGTTTGCTCTTGGGTTGGGAGTTGATTAAAATTTAGGTGTGTAGAAAGTTTTCCTTTCGCCCCTACTGCAGGTGCAGGAATTTGACCTCGTTATTTTAGATTAAAGAAGATACATGAGAGGAGAGGAATGTCTTTGAAGAACTTGAATGTTAATGTTAATGTTAATGTTAAAAATAATTTATAAAGCGCGCGTACACCAGGTGGCTTCATGGCGCTATAGAAGGCTCTAAGTGCTATCCAAGAGAACATCAATCATAGGCTTGTGCAAAAAGCCATGTTTTAAGGGACTTCCTAAATTGCAAGAGGTTCGTGCAAGACCGTATTTCCAGCGGGAATGTGTTCCACAGTTTGGGGGCGAGAATAGCAAATCTGCGGCCTCCTTGACGCACCCGCTTGAATGTCGGAGTGATGAGGAGTGAGAGGTGGGCAGAACGCAGGTTACATGAGGGAGTATGCCTAGATATCAGGCTATTAATAAATACGGGACAATTGCCATGCAAGGATTTAAAAATGAGGCAACCTGTTTTAAAGGCACAGCGCTGGGAGATGGGGAGCCAGTGCAATTTCTTCAGCAAGGGAGTCGCTGGTTGCCATTTAGGTTGTCGAAAGATCAGTCGGGCTGCATGATTTTGGGCCATCTGAAGCCGTTTAAGCAGGTAGAGTGGCATGCCCAAGTGCACAGAATTGGCATAGTCCAGATGTGACAGGACGGTGGCTATTATGACCTGGATCAGAGCTTCCTGAGTGAGAAGGCGGTGTATCTTCCTGATCTTGCGCATTTGAAAAAAACACTTAGAGATAACCGCACCGACCTGGGTTTTTAGTGAAAGGTCATTGTTAAGGGAGACTCCTGGTGTTTTAGCCGAGGGGGAAGGGGAGGGAGGGGGTCCTAGCTCTGGTGGCCAGTAATGGGACCCCAGTACTTGTAACTGTCCCCAGTGAGAACAAGATCTGTCTTACCAGGGTTCAGTTTAAGATGGTTGAGGTCCATCCATTGTTGGATGTGCCGCATTGTAGCCTGAAAGTCCGTGACCTAGTTGTGTGAGTTGTCAATCCTAAAGAGTAGTTGAAGGTCATCTGCATAGTTAAAAACAGTCACCTTCCTATCTTTAAGGGACTGAATCAGGGGGGCAATATAAAGATTAAATAAGTGGGGAGAAAGAGCCGAGCCCTGTGGAACGCCACAGGTAGTTTTGCGTGGGGGAGCCAAAAGTGACCTTGACGAACGGCCTGAGAGCGATCTTCCAAAAGGAAGTGAGCCAGAGAGCCGCCGTACCTTGAATATCGCGATACCAAAGGGAATGATGGACGGAGCGCTTGAGCTAATCAAACACTCACCCCCAGTCAACTGATCTGGGTTTAATCCATCATCATTCTTTAGCTCACTCCACCACCCCAGTTCAGACATGGCCATGTGCAAATCAGTCTGACCCTGTGCCTCATGGGAACAGTCCAGCCCGAACTGCCAACCCATGTCTCCCCTGGACCGGAAACAAGCATCCTGGGACCGGTTTCTGGCTATTCAGCCGTCATCAGCCAGGCTAGCTTGAATCCAGTGGCAAAGTGAGCAAGGGACCCACGTCTGGGCATACCCTGCCAACTTAGGGCGAACAAAGCGATACCAAAGGGAATGATGGACGGAGCGCTGAGCTAATCAAACACTCACCCCCAGTCAACTGATCTGGGTTTAATCCATCATCATTCTTTAGCTCACGCCACCACCCCAGTTCAGACATGGCCATAGGCAAATCAGTCTGACCCTGTGCCTCATGGGAACAGTCCAGCCCGAACTGCCAAGCCATGTCTCCCCTGGACCGGAAACAAGCATCCTGGGACCGGTTTCTGGCTATTCAGCCGTCATCAGCCAGGCTAGCTTGAATCCAGTGGCAAAGTGAGCAAGGGACCCACGTCTGGGCATACCCTGCCAACTTAGGGCGAACAAAGCGATACCAAAGGGAATGATGGACGGAGCGCTTGAGCTAATCAAACACTCACCCCCAGTCAACTGATCTGGGTTTAATCCATCATCATTCTTTAGCTCACTCCACCACCCCAGTTCAGACATGGCCATATGCAAATCAGTCTGACCCTGTGCCTCATGGGAACAGTCCAGCCCGAACTGCCAAGCCATGTCTCCCCTGGACCGGAAACAAGCATCCTGGGACCGGTTTCTGGCTATTCAGCCGTCATCAGCCAGGCTAGCTTGAATCCAGTGGCAAAGTGAGCAAGGGACCCACGTCTGGGCATACCCTGCCAACTTAGGGCGAACAAAGCGATACCAAAGGGAATGATGGACGGAGCGCTTGAGCTAATCAAACACTCACCCCCAGTCAACTGATCTGGGTTTAATCCATCATCATTCTGTAGCTCACTCCACCACCCCAGTTCAGACATGGCCATATGCAAATCAGTCTGACCCTAACTGCCAAGCCATGTCTCCCCTGGACCGGAAACAAGCATCCTGGGACCGGTTTCTGGCTATTCAGCCGTCATCAGCCAGGCTAGCTTGAATCCAGTGGCAAAGTGAGCAAGGGACCCACGTCTGGGCATACCCTGCCAACTTAGGGCGAACAAAGCGATACCAAAGGGAATGATGGACGGAACGCTTGAGCTAATCAAACACTCACCCCCAGTCAACTGATCTGGGTTTAATCCATCATCATTCTTTAGCTCACGCCACCACCCCAGTTCAGACATGGCCATAGGCAAATCAGTCTGACCCTGTGCCTCATGGGAACAGTCCAGCCCGAACTGCCAAGCCATGTCTCCCTGGACCGGAAACAAGCATCCTGGGACCGGTTTCTGGCTATTCAGCCGTCATCAGCCAGGCTAGCTTGAATCCAGTGGCAAAGTGAGCAAGGGACCCACGTCTGGGCATACCCTGCCAACTTAGGGCGAACAAAGCGATACCAAAGGGAATGATGGACGGAGCGCTTGAGCTAATCAAACACTCACCCCCAGTCAACTGATCTGGGTTTAATCCATCATCATTCTTTAGCTCACTCCACCACCCCAGTTCAGACATGGCCATATGCAAATCAGTCTGACCCTGTGCCTCATGGGAACAGTCCAGCCCGAACTGCCAAGCCATGTCTCCCTGGACCGGAAACAAGCATCCTGGGACCGGTTTCTGGCTATTCAGCCGTCATCAGCCAGGCTAGCTTGAATCCAGTGGCAAAGTGAGCAAGGGACCCACGTCTGGGCATACCCTGCCAACTTAGGGCGAACAAAGCGATACCAAAGGGAATGATGGACGGAGCGCTTGAGCTAATCAAACACTCACCCCCAGTCAACTGATCTGGGTTTAATCCATCATCATTCTGTAGCTCACTCCACCACCCCAGTTCAGACATGGTCATATGCAAATCAGTCTGACCCTAACTGCCAAGCCATGTCTCCCCTGGACCGGAAACAAGCATCCTGGGACCGGTTTCTGGCTATTCAGCCGTCATCAGCCAGGCTAGCTTGAATCCAGTGGCAAAGTGAGCAAGGGACCCACGTCTGGGCATACCCTGCCAACTTAGGGCGAACAAAGCGATACCAAAGGGAATGATGGACGGAACGCTTGAGCTAATCAAACACTCACCCCCAGTCAACTGATCTGGGTTTAATCCATCATCATTCTTTAGCTCACTCCACCACCCCAGTTCAGACATGGCCATGCGCAAATCAGTCTGACCCTGTGCCTCATGGGAACAGTCCAGCCCAAACTGCCAAGCCATGTCTCCCCTGGACCGGAAACAAGCATCCTGGGACCGGTTTCTGGCTATTCAGCCGTCATCAGCCAGGCTAGCTTGAATCCAGTGGCAAAGTGAGCAAGGGACCCACGTCTGGGCATACCCTGCCAACTTAGGGTGAACAAAGCGATACCAAAGGGAATGATGGACGGAGCGCTTGAGCTAATCAAACACTCACCCCCAGTCAACTGATCTGGGTTTAATCCATCATCATTCTTTAGCTCACTCCACCACCCCAGTTCAGACAAGGCCATATGCAAATCAGTCTGACCCTGTGCCTCATGGGAACAGTCCAGCCCGAACTGCCAAGCCATGTCTCCCTGGACCGGAAACAAGCATCCTGGGACTGGTTTCTGGCTATTCAGCCGTCATCAGCCCGGCTAGCTTGAATCCAGTGGCAAAGTGAGCAAGGGACCCACGTCTGGGCATACCCTGCCAACTTAGGGCGAACAAAGCGATACCAAAGGGAATGATGGACGGAGCGCTTGAGCTAATCAAACACTCACCCCAGTCAACTGATCTGGGTTTAATCCATCATCATTCTTTAGCTCACTCCACCACTCCCAGTTCAGACATGGCCATATGCAAATCAGTCTGACCCTGTGCCTCATGGGAACAGTCCAGCCCGAACTGCCAAGCCATGTCTTCCCTGGACCGGAAACAAGCATCCTGGGACCGGTTTCTGGCTATTCAGCCGTCATCAGCCAGGCTAGCTTGAATCCAGTGGCAAAGTGAGCAAGGGACCCACGTCTGGGCATACCCTGCCAACTTAGGGCGAACAAAGCTGATACCAAAGGGAATGATGGACGGAGCGCTTGAGCTAATCAAACACTCACCCCCAGTCAACTGATCTGGGTTTAATCCATCATCATTCTTTAGCTCACTCCACCACCCCAGTTCAGACATGGCCATATGCAAATCAGTCTGACCCTGTGCCTCATGGGAACAGTCCAGCCCGAACTGCCAAGCCATGTCTCCCTGGACCGGAAACAAGCATCCTGGGACCGGTTTCTGGCTATTCAGCCATCATCAGCCAGGCTAGCTTGAATCCAGTGGCAAAGTGAGCAAGGGACCCACGTCTGGGCATACCCTGCCAACTTAGGGCGAACAAAGCGATACCAAAGGGAATGATGGACGGAGCGCTTGAGTTAATCAAACACTCACCCCCAGTCAACTGATCTGGGTTTAATCCATCATCATTCTTTAGCTCACTCCACCACCCCAGTTCAGACATGGTCATATGCAAATCAGTCTGACCCTGTGCCTCATGGGAACAGTCCAGCCCGAACTGCCAAGCCATGTCTCCCTGGACCGGAAACAAGCATCCTGGGACCGGCTTCTGGCTATTCAGCCGTCATCAGCCAGGCTAGCTTGAATTCAGTGGCAAAGTGAGCAAGGGACCCACGTCTGGGCATACCTGCCAACTTAGGGCGAACAAAGCGATACCAAAGGGAATGATGGACGGAGCGCTTGAGCTAATCAAACACTCACCCCCAGTCAACTGATCTGGGTTTAATCCTTCATCATTCTTTAGCTCACTCCACCACCCCAGTTCAGACATGGCCATATGCAAATCACTCTGACCCTGTGCCTCATGGGAACAGTCCAGCCCGAACTGCCAAGCCATGTCTCCCCTGGACCGGAAACAAGCATCCTGGGACCGGTTTCTGGCTAATCAGCCATCATCAGCCAGGCTAGCTTGAATCCAGTGGCAAAGTGAGCAAGGGACCCACGTCTGGGCATACCCTGCCAACTTAGGGCGAACAAAGCGATACCAAATGGAATGATGGACGGAGCGCTTGAGCTAATCAAACACTCACCCCCAGTCAACTGATCTGGGTTTAATCCATCATCATTCTTTAGCTCACTCCACCACCCCAGTTCAGACATGGCCATATGCAAATCAGTCTGACCCTGTGCCTCATGGGAACAGTCCAGCCCGAACTGCCAAGCCATGTCTCCCCTGGACCGGAAACAAGCATCCTGGGACTGGTTTCTGGCTATTCAGCCGTCATCAGCCAGGCTAGCTTGAATCCAGTGGCAAAGTGAGCAAGGGACCCACGTCCGAAACCGGTCCCAGGATGCTTGTTTCCGGTCCAGGGAAGACATGGCTTGGCAGTTCGGGCTGGACTGTTCCCATGAGGCACAGGGTCAGACTGATTTGCATATGGCCATGTCTGAACTGGGGTGGTGGAGTGAGCTAAAGAATGATGATGGATTAAACCCAGATCAGTTGACTGGGGGTGAGTGTTTGATTTGCTCTAACGCTCCGTCCATCATCCCCTTTGGTATCGCTTTGTTTGCCCTAAGTTGGCAGGGTATGCCCAGACGTAGGTCCCTTGCTCACTTTGCCACTGGATTCAAGATAGCCTGGCTGATGAGGGTTATGAACCCGAAACCGGTCCCAGGATGCTTGTTTCCGGTCCAGGGAAGACATGGCTTGGCAGTACGGGCTGGACTGTTCCCATGAGGCACAGGGTCAGACTGATTTGCATATGGCCATGTCTGAACTGGGGTGGTGGATTAAACCCAGATCAGTTGACTGAGGGTGAGTGTTTGATTTGCTCTAACGCTCCGTCCATCATCCCCTTTGGTATCGCTTTGTTCGCTTTAAGTTGGCAGGGTATGCCCAGACGTGGGTCCCTTGCTCACTTTGCCACTGGATTCAAGATAGCCTGGCTGATGAGGGTTATGAACCCGAAACCAGTCCCAGGATGCTTGTTTCTGGTCCAGGGAAGACATGGCTTGGCAGTTCGGGCTGGACTGTTCCCATGAGGCACAGGGTCAGACTGATTTGCATATGGCCATGTCTGAACTGGGGTGGTGGAGTGAGCTAAAGAATGATGATGGATTAAACCCAGATCAGTTGACTGGGGGTGAGTGTTTGATTTGCTCTAACGCTCCGTCCATCATCCCCTTTGGTATCGCTTTGTTTGCCCTAAGTTGGCAGGGTATGCCCAGACGTGGGTCCATTGCTCACTTTGCCACTGGATTCAAGATAGCCTGGCTGATGAGGGTTATGAACCCGAAACCGGTCCCAGGATGCTTGTTTCCGGTCCAGGGAAGACATGGCTTGGCAGTTCGGGCTGGACTGTTCCCATGAGGCACAGGGTCAGACTGATTTGCATATGGCCATGTCTGAACTGGGGTGGTGGAGTGAGCTAAAGAATGATGATGGATTAAACCCAGATCAGTTTACTGGGGGTGAGTGTTTGATTTGCTCTAACGCTCCGTCCATCATCCCCTTTGGTATCGCTTTGTTCGCCCTAAGTTGGCAGGGTATGCCCAGACGTGGGTCCCTTGCTCTCTTTGCCACTGGATTCAAGATAGCCTGGCTGATGAGGGTTATGAACCCGAAACCGGTCCCAGGATGCTTGTTTCCGGTCCAGGGAAGACATGGCTTGGCAGTTCGGGCTGGACTGTTCCCATGAGGCACAGGGTCAGACTGATTTGCATATGGCCATGTCTGAACTGGGGTGGTGGAGTGAGCTAAAGAATGATGAAGGATTAAACCTAGATCAGTTGACTGGGGGTGAGTGTTTGATTTGCTCTAACGCTCCGTCCATCATCCCCTTTGGTATCGCTTTGTTCGCCCTAAGTTGGCAGGGTATGCCCAGACGTGGGTCCCTTGCTCACTTTGCCACTGGATTCAAGATAGCCTGGCTGATGAGGGTTATGAACCCGAATCCGGTCCCAGGATGCTTGTTTCCGGTCCAGGGAAGACATGGCTTGGCAGTTCGGGCTGGACTGTTCCCATGAGGCACAGGGTCAGACTGATTTGCATATGGCCATATCTGAACTGGGGTGGTGGAGTGAGCTAAAGAATGATGATGGATTAAACCCAGATCAGTTGACTGGGGGTGAGTGTTTGATTTGCTCTAACGCTCCGTCCATCATCCCCTTTGGTATCGCTTTGTTCGCCCTAAGTTGGCAGGGTATGCCCAGACGTGGGTCCCTTGCTCACTTTGCCACTGGATTCAAGATAGCCTGGCTGATGAGGGTTATGAACCCGAAACCGGTCCCAGGATGCTTGTTTCCGGTCCAGGGAAGACATGGCTTGGCAGTTCGGGCTGGACTGTTCCCATGAGGCACAGGGTCAGACTGATTTGCATATGGCCATGTCTGAACTGGGGTGGTGGAGTGAGCTAAAGAATGATGATGGATTAAACCCAGATCAGTTTACTGGGGGTGAGTGTTTGATTTGCTCTAACGCTCCGTCCATCATCCCCTTTGGTATCGCTTTGTTCGCCCTAAGTTGGCAGGGTATGCCCAGACGTGGGTCCCTTGCTCTCTTTGCCACTGGATTCAAGATAGCCTGGCTGATGAGGGTTATGAACCCGAAACCGGTCCCAGGATGCTTGTTTCCGGTCCAGGGAAGACATGGCTTGGCAGTTCGGGCTGGACTGTTCCCATGAGGCACAGGGTCAGACTGATTTGCATATGGCCATGTCTGAACTGGGGTGGTGGAGTGAGCTAAAGAATGATGAAGGATTAAACCTAGATCAGTTGACTGGGGTGAGTGTTTGATTTGCTCTAACGCTCCGTCCATCATCCCCTTTGGTATCGCTTTGTTCGCCCTAAGTTGGCAGGGTATGGCCAGACGTGGGTCCCTTGCTCACTTTGCCACTGGATTCAAGATAGCTTGGCTGATGAGGGTTATGAACCCGAAACCGGTCCCAGGATGCTTGTTTCCGGTCCAAGGAAGACATGGCTTGGCAGTTCGGGCTGGACTGACCCCATGAGGCACAGGGTCAGACTGATTTGCATATGGCCATGTCTGAACTGGGGTGGTGGAGTGAGCTAAAGAATGATGATGGATTAAACCCAGATCAGTTGACTGGGGGTGAGTGTTTGATTTGCTCTAACGCTCCGTCCATCATCCCCTTTGGTATCGCTTGTTCGCCTCTAAGTTGGCAGGGTATGCCCAGACGTGGGTCCCTTGCTCACTTTGCCACTGGATTCAAGATAGCCTGGCTGATGAGGGTTATGAACCCGAAACCGGTCCCAGGATGCTTGTTTCCGGTCCAGGGAAGACATGGCTTGGCAGTTCGGGCTGGACTGTTCCCATGAGGCACAGGGTCAGACTGATTTGCATATGGCCATGTCTGAACTGGGGTGGTGGAGTGAGCTAAAGAATGATGATGGATTAAACCCAGATCAGTTGACTGGGGGTGAGTGTTTGATTTGCTCTAACGCTCCGTCCATCATCCCCTTGGTATCGCTTTGTTCGCCCTAAGTTGGCAGGGTATGCCCAGACGTGGGTCCCTTGCTCACTTTGCCACTGGATTCAAGATAGCCTGGCTGATGAGGGTTATGAACCCGAAACCGGTCCCAGGATGCTTGTTTCCGGTCCAGGGAAGACATGGCTTGGCAGTTCGGGCTGGACTGTTCCCATGAGGCACAGGGTCAGACTGATTTGCATATGGCCATGTCTGAACTGGGGTGGTGGAGTGAGCTAAAGAATGATGATGGATTAAACCCAGATCAGTTGACTGGGGGTGAGTGTTTGATTTGCTCTAACGCTCCGTCCATCATCCCCTTTGGTATCGCTTTGTTCGCCCTAAGTTGGCAGGGTATGCCCAGACGTGGGTCCCTTGCTCACTTTGCCACTGGATTCAAGATAGCCTGGCTGATGAGGGTTATGAACCCGAAACCGGTCCCAGGATGCTTGTTTCCGGTCCAGGGAAGACATGGCTTGGCAGTTCGGGCTGGACTGTCCCCATGAGGCACAGGGTCAGACTGATTTGCATATGGCCATGTCTGAACTGGGGTGGTGGAGTGAGCTAAAGAATGATGATGGATTAAACCCAGATCAGTTGACTGGGGGTGAGTGTTTGATTTGCTCTAACGCTCCGTCCATCATCCCCTTTGGTATCGCTTGTTCGCCCTAAGTTGGCAGGGTATGCCCAGACGTGGGTCCCTTGCTCACTTTGCCACTGGATTCAAGATAGCCTGGCTGATGAGGGTTATGAACCCGAAACCGGTCCCAGGATGCTTGTTTCCGGTCCAGGGAAGACATGGCTTGGCAGTTCGGGCTGGACTGTTCCCATGAGGCACAGGGTCAGACTGATTTGCATATGGCCATGTCTGAACTGGGGTGGTGGAGTGAGCTAAAGAATGATGATGGATTAAACCCAGATCAATTGACTGGGGGTGAGTGTTTGATTTGCTCTAACGCTCCGTCCATCATCCCCTTTGGTATCGCTTTGTTCGCCCTAAGTTGGCAGGGTATGCCCAGACGTGGGTCCCTTGCTCACTTTGCCACTGGATTCAAGATAGCCTGGCTGATGAGGGTTATGAACCCGAAACCGGTCCCAGGATGCTTGTTTCCGGTCCAGGGAAGACATGGCTTGGCAGTTCGGGCTGGACTGTTCCCATGAGGCACAGGGTCAGACTGATTTGCATATGGCCATGTCTGAACTGGGGTGGTGGAGTGAGCTAAAGAATGATGATGGATTAAACCCAGATCAGTTGACTGGGGGTGAGTGTTTGATTTGCTCTAACGCTCCGTCCATCATCCCCTTTGGTATCGCTTTGTTTGCCCTAAGTTGGCAGGGTATGCCCAGACGTAGTTCCCTTGCTCACTTTGCCACTGGATTCAAGATAGCCTGGCTGATGAGGGTTATGAACCCGAAACCGGTCCCAGGATGCTTGTTTCCGGTCCAGGGAAGACATGGCTTGGCAGTACGGGCTGGACTGTTCCCATGAGGCACAGGGTCAGACTGATTTGCATATGGCCATGTCTGAACTGGGGTGGTGGATTAAACCCAGATCAGTTGACTGGGGTGAGTGTTTGATTTGCTCTAACGCTCCGTCCATCATCCCCTTTGGTATCGCTTTGTTCGCTTTAAGTTGGCAGGGTATGCCCAGACGTGGGTCCCTTGCTCACTTTGCCACTGGATTCAAGATAGCCTGGCTGATGAGGGTTATGAACCCGAAACCGGTCCCAGGATGCTTGTTTCCGGTCCAGGGAAGACATGGCTTGGCAGTTTGGGCTGGACTGTTCCCATGAGGCACAGGGTCAGACTGATTTGCATATGGCCATCTCTGAACTGGGGTGGTGGAGTGAGCTAAAGAATGATGATGGATTAAACCCAGATCAGTTGACTGGGGGTGAGTGTTTGATTTGCTCTAACGCTCCGTCCATCATCCCCATTGGTATCGCTTTGTTTGCCCTAAGTTGGCAGGGTATGCCCAGACGTGGGTCCCTTGCTCACTTTGCCACTGGATTCAAGATAGCCTGGCTGATGAGGGTTATGAACCCGAAACCGGTCCCAGGATGCTTGTTTCCGGTCCAGGGAAGACATGGCTTGGCAGTTCGGGCTGGACTGTTCCCATGAGGCACAGGGTCAGACTGATTTGCATATGGCCATGTCTGAACTGGGGTGGTGGAGTGAGCTAAAGAATGATGAAGGATTAAACCTAGATCAGTTGACTGGGGGTGAGTGTTTGATTTGCTCTAACGCTCCGTCCATCATCCCCTTTGGTATCGCTTTGTTCGCCCTAAGTTGGCAGGGTATGCCCAGACGTGGGTCCCTTGCTCACTTTGCCACTGGATTCAAGATAGCCTGGCTGATGAGGGTTATGAACCCGAATCCGGTCCCAGGATGCTTGTTTCCTGTCCAGGGAAGACATGGCTTGGCAGTTCGGGCTGGACTGTTCCCATGAGGCACAGGGTCAGACTGATTTGCATATGGCCATGTCTGAACTGGGGTGGTGGAGTGAGCTAAAGAATGATGATGGATTAAACCCAGATCAGTTGACTGGGGGTGAGTGTTTGATTTGCTCTAGCGCTCCGTCCATCATCCCCTTTGGTATCGCTTTGTTCGCCCTAAGTTGGCAGGGTATGCCCAGACGTGGGTCCCTTGCTCACTTTGCCACTGGATTCAAGATAGCCTGGCTGATGAGGGTTATGAACCCGAAACCGGTCCCAGGATGCTTGTTTCCGGTCCAGGGAAGACATGGCTTGGCAGTTCGGGCTGGACTGTTCCCATGAGGCACAGAGTCAGACTGATTTGCATATGGCCATGTCTGAACTGGGGTGGTGGAGTGAGCTAAAGAATGATGATGGATTAAACCTAGATCAGTTGACTGGGGGTGAGTGTTTGATTTGCTCTAACGCTCCGTCCATCATCCCCTTTGGTATCGCTTTGTTCGCCCTAAGTTGGCAGGGTATGCCCAGACGTGGGTCCCTTGCTCACTTTGCCACTGGATTCAAGATAGCCTGGCTGATGAGGGTTATGAACCCGAAACCAGTCCCAGGATGCTTGTTTCCGGTCCAGGGAAGACATGGCTTGGCAGTTCGGGCTGGACTGTTCCCATGAGGCACAGGGTCAGACTGATTTGCATATGGCCATGTCTGAACTGGGGTGGTGGAGTGAGCTAAAGAATGATGAAGGATTAAACCTAGATCAGTTGACTGGGGGTGAGTGTTTGATTTGCTCTAACGCTCCGTCCATCATCCCCTTTGGTATCGCTTTGTTCGCCCTAAGTTGGCAGGGTATGCCCAGACGTGGGTCCCTTGCTCACTTTGCCACTGGATTCAAGATAGCCTGGCTGATGAGGGTTATGAACCCGAATCCGGTCCCAGGATGCTTGTTTCCGGTCCAGGGAAGACATGGCTTGGCAGTTCGGGCTGGACTGTTCCCATGAGGCACAGGGTCAGACTGATTTGCATATGGCCATATCTGAACTGGGGTGGTGGAGTGAGCTAAAGAATGATGATGGATTAAACCCAGATCAGTTGACTGGGGGTGAGTGTTTGATTTGCTCTAACGCTCCGTCCATCATCCCCTTTGGTATCGCTTTGTTCGCCCTAAGTTGGCAGGGTATGCCCAGACGTGGGTCCCTTGCTCACTTTGCCACTGGATTCAAGATAGCCTGGCTGATGAGGGTTATGAACCCGAAACCGGTCCCAGGATGCTTGTTTCCGGTCCAGGGAAGACATGGCTTGGCAGTTCGGGCTGGACTGTTCCCATGAGGCACAGGGTCAGACTGATTTGCATATGGCCATGTCTGAACTGGGGTGGTGGAGTGAGCTAAAGAATGATGATGGATTAAACCCAGATCAGTTTACTGGGGGTGAGTGTTTGATTTGCTCTAACGCTCCGTCCATCATCCCCTTTGGTATCGCTTTGTTCGCCCTAAGTTGGCAGGGTATGCCCAGACGTGGGTCCCTTGCTCTCTTTGCCACTGGATTCAAGATAGCCTGGCTGATGAGGGTTATGAACCCGAAACCGGTCCCAGGATGCTTGTTTCCGGTCCAGGGAAGACATGGCTTGGCAGTTCGGGCTGGACTGTTCCCATGAGGCACAGGGTCAGACTGATTTGCATATGGCCATGTCTGAACTGGGGTGGTGGAGTGAGCTAAAGAATGATGAAGGATTAAACCTAGATCAGTTGACTGGGGGTGAGTGTTTGATTTGCTCTAACGCTCCGTCCATCATCCCCTTTGGTATCGCTTTGTTCGCCCTAAGTTGGCAGGGTATGGCCAGACGTGGGTCCCTTGCTCACTTTGCCACTGGATTCAAGATAGCTTGGCTGATGAGGGTTATGAACCCGAAACCGGTCCCAGGATGCTTGTTTCCGGTCCAAGGAAGACATGGCTTGGCAGTTCGGGCTGGACTGTCCCCATGAGGCACAGGGTCAGACTGATTTGCATATGGCCATGTCTGAACTGGGGTGGTGGAGTGAGCTAAAGAATGATGATGGATTAAACCCAGATCAGTTGACTGGGGGTGAGTGTTTGATTTGCTCTAACGCTCCGTCCATCATCCCCTTTGGTATCGCTTTGTTCGCCCTAAGTTGGCAGGGTATGCCCAGACGTGGGTCCCTTGCTCACTTTGCCACTGGATTCAAGATAGCCTGGCTGATGAGGGTTATGAACCCGAAACCGGTCCCAGGATGCTTGTTTCCGGTCCAGGGAAGACATGGCTTGGCAGTTCGGGCTGGACTGTTCCCATGAGGCACAGGGTCAGACTGATTTGCATATGGCCATGTCTGAACTGGGGTGGTGGAGTGAGCTAAAGAATGATGATGGATTAAACCCAGATCAGTTGACTGGGGGTGAGTGTTTGATTTGCTCTAACGCTCCGTCCATCATCCCCTTTGGTATCGCTTTGTTCGCCCTAAGTTGGCAGGGTATGCCCAGACGTGGGTCCCTTGCTCACTTTGCCACTGGATTCAAGATAGCCTGGCTGATGAGGGTTATGAACCCGAAACCGGTCCCAGGATGCTTGTTTCCGGTCCAGGGAAGACATGGCTTGGCAGTTCGGGCTGGACTGTTCCCATGAGGCACAGGGTCAGACTGATTTGCATATGGCCATGTCTGAACTGGGGTGGTGGAGTGAGCTAAAGAATGATGATGGATTAAACCCAGATCAGTTGACTGGGGGTGAGTGTTTGATTTGCTCTAACGCTCCGTCCATCATCCCCTTTGGTATCGCTTTGTTCGCCTCTAAGTTGGCAGGGTATGCCCAGACGTGGGTCCCTTGCTCACTTTGCCACTGGATTCAAGATAGCCTGGCTGATGAGGGTTATGAACCCGAAACCGGTCCCAGGATGCTTGTTTCCGGTCCAGGGAAGACATGGCTTGGCAGTTCGGGCTGGACTGTCCCCATGAGGCACAGGGTCAGACTGATTTGCATATGGCCATGTCTGAACTGGGGTGGTGGAGTGAGCTAAAGAATGATGATGGATTAAACCCAGATCAGTTGACTGGGGGTGAGTGTTTGATTTGCTCTAACGCTCCGTCCATCATCCCCTTTGGTATCGCTTTGTTCGCCCTAAGTTGGCAGGGTATGCCCAGACGTGTGTCCCTTGCTCACTTTGCCACTGGATTCAAGATAGCCTGGCTGATGAGGGTTATGAACCCGAAACCGGTCCCAGGATGCTTGTTTCCGGTCCAGGGAAGACATGGCTTGGCAGTTCGGGCTGGACTGTTCCCATGAGGCACAGGGTCAGACTGATTTGCATATGGCCATGTCTGAACTGGGGTGGTGGAGTGAGCTAAAGAATGATGATGGATTAAACCCAGATCAATTGACTGGGGGTGAGTGTTTGATTTGCTCTAACGCTCCGTCCATCATCCCCTTTGGTATCGCTTTGTTCGCCCTAAGTTGGCAGGGTATGCCCAGACGTGGGTCCCTTGCTCACTTTGCCACTGGATTCAAGATAGCCTGGCTGATGAGGGTTATGAACCCGAAACCGGTCCCAGGATGCTTGTTTCCGGTCCAGGGAAGACATGGCTTGGCAGTTCGGGCTGGACTGTTCCCATGAGGCACAGGGTCAGACTGATTTGCATATGGCCATGTCTGAACTGGGGTGGTGGAGTGAGCTAAAGAATGATGATGGATTAAACCCAGATCAGTTGACTGGGGGTGAGTGTTTGATTTGCTCTAACGCTCCGTCCATCATCCCCTTTGGTATCGCTTTGTTTGCCCTAAGTTGGCAGGGTATGCCCAGACGTAGTTCCCTTGCTCACTTTGCCACTGGATTCAAGATAGCCTGGCTGATGAGGGTTATGAACCCGAAACCGGTCCCAGGATGCTTGTTTCCGGTCCAGGGAAGACATGGCTTGGCAGTACGGGCTGGACTGTTCCCATGAGGCACAGGGTCAGACTGATTTGCATATGGCCATGTCTGAACTGGGGTGGTGGATTAAACCCAGATCAGTTGACTGGGGGTGAGTGTTTGATTTGCTCTAACGCTCCGTCCATCATCCCCTTTGGTATCGCTTTGTTCGCTTTAAGTTGGCAGGGTATGCCCAGACGTGGGTCCCTTGCTCACTTTGCCACTGGATTCAAGATAGCCTGGCTGATGAGGGTTATGAACCCGAAACCGGTCCCAGGATGCTTGTTTCCGGTCCAGGGAAGACATGGCTTGGCAGTTTGGGCTGGACTGTTCCCATGAGGCACAGGGTCAGACTGATTTGCATATGGCCATCTCTGAACTGGGGTGGTGGAGTGAGCTAAAGAATGATGATGGATTAAACCCAGATCAGTTGACTGGGGGTGAGTGTTTGATTTGCTCTAACGCTCCGTCCATCATCCCCATTGGTATCGCTTTGTTTGCCCTAAGTTGGCAGGGTATGCCCAGACGTGGGTCCCTTGCTCACTTTGCCACTGGATTCAAGATAGCCTGGCTGATGAGGGTTATGAACCCGAAACCGGTCCCAGGATGCTTGTTTCCGGTCCAGGGAAGACATGGCTTGGCAGTTCGGGCTGGACTGTTCCCATGAGGCACAGGGTCAGACTGATTTGCATATGGCCATGTCTGAACTGGGGTGGTGGAGTGAGCTAAAGAATGATGAAGGATTAAACCTAGATCAGTTGACTGGGGGTGAGTGTTTGATTTGCTCTAACGCTCCGTCCATCATCCCCTTTGGTATCGCTTTGTTCGCCCTAAGTTGGCAGGGTATGCCCAGACGTGGGTCCCTTGCTCACTTTGCCACTGGATTCAAGATAGCCTGGCTGATGAGGGTTATGAACCCGAATCCGGTCCCAGGATGCTTGTTTCCTGTCCAGGAAGACATGGCTTGGCAGTTCGGGCTGGACTGTTCCCATGAGGCACAGGGTCAGACTGATTTGCATATGGCCATGTCTGAACTGGGGTGGTGGAGTGAGCTAAAGAATGATGATGGATTAAACCCAGATCAGTTGACTGGGGGTGAGTGTTTGATTTGCTCTAGCGCTCCGTCCATCATCCCCTTTGGTATCGCTTTGTTCGCCCTAAGTTGGCAGGGTATGCCCAGACGTGGGTCCCTTGCTCACTTTGCCACTGGATTCAAGATAGCCTGGCTGATGAGGGTTATGAACCCGAAACCGGTCCCAGGATGCTTGTTTCCGGTCCAGGGAAGACATGGCTTGGCAGTTCGGGCTGGACTGTTCCCATGAGGCACAGAGTCAGACTGATTTGCATATGGCCATGTCTGAACTGGGGTGGTGGAGTGAGCTAAAGAATGATGATGGATTAAACCTAGATCAGTTGACTGGGGTGAGTGTTTGATTTGCTCTAACGCTCCGTCCATCATCCCCTTTGGTATCGCTTTGTTCGCCCTAAGTTGGCAGGGTATGCCCAGACGTGGGTCCCTTGCTCACTTTGCCACTGGATTCAAGATAGCCTGGCTGATGAGGGTTATGAACCCGAAACCGGTCCCAGGATGCTTGTTTCCGGTCCAGGGAAGACATGGCTTGGCAGTTCGGGCTGGACTGTTCCCATGAGGCACAGGGTCAGACTGATTTGCATATGGCCATGTCTGAACTGGGGTGGTGGAGTGAGCTAAAGAATGATGATGGATTAAACCCAGATCAGTTGACTGGGGGTGAGTGTTTGATTTGCTCTAACGCTCCGTCCATCATCCCCTTTGGTATCGCTTTGTTCGCCCTAAGTTGGCAGGGTATGCCCAGACGTGGGTCCCTTGCTCACTTTGCCACTGGATTCAAGATAGCCTGGCTGATGAGTGTTATGAACCCGAAACCAGTCCCAGGATGCTTGTTTCCGGTCCAGGGAAGACATGGCTTGGCAGTTCGGGCTGGACTATTCCCATGAGGCACAGGGTCAGACTGATTTGCATATGGCCATGTCTGAACTGGGGTGGTGGAGTGAGCTAAAGAATGATGATGGATTAAACCCAGATCAGTTGACTGGGGGTGAGTGTTTGATTTGCTATAACGCTCCGTCCATCATCCCCTTTGGTGTCGCTTTGTTCGTCCTAAGTTGGCAGGGTATGCCCAGACGTGGGTCCCTTGCTCACTTTGCCACTGGATTCAAGATAGCCTGGCTGATGAGGGTTATGAACCCGAAACCGGTCCCAGGATGCTTGTTTCCGGTCCAGGGAAGACATGGCTTGGCAGTTCGGGCTGGACTGTTCCCATGAGGCACAGAGTCAGACTGATTTGCATATGGCCATGTCTGAACTGGGGTGGTGGAGTGAGCTAAAGAATGATGATGGATTAAACCCAGATCAGTTGACTGGGGGTGAGTGTTTGATTTGCTCTAACGCTCCGTCCATCATCCCCTTTGGTATCGCTTTGTTCGCCCTAAGTTGGCAGGGTATGGCCAGACGTGGGTCCCTTGCTCACTTTGCCACTGGATTCAAGATAGCTTGGCTGATGAGGGTTATGAACCCGAAACCGGTCCCAGGATGCTTGTTTCCGGTCCAGGAAGACATGGCTTGGCAGTTCGGGCTGGACTGTTCCCATGAGGCACAGGGTCAGACTGATTTGCATATGGCCATGTCTGAACTGGGGTGGTGGAGTGAGCTAAAGAATGATGAAGGATTAAACCTAGATCAGTTGACTGGGGGTGAGTGTTTGATTTGCTCTAACGCTCCGTCCATCATCCCCTTTGGTATCGCTTTGTTCGCCCTAAGTTGGCAGGGTATGCCCAGACGTGGGTCCCTTGCTCACTTTGCCACTGGATTCAAGGTAGCCTGGCTGATGAGGGTTATGAACCCGAATCCGGTCCCAGGATGCTTGTTTCCGGTCCAGGGAAGACATGGCTTGGCAGTTCGGGCTGGACTGTTCCCATGAGGCACAGGGTCAGACTGATTTGCATATGGCCATATCTGAACTGGGGTGGTGGAGTGAGCTAAAGAATGATGATGGATTAAACCTAGATCAGTTGACTGGGGGTGAGTGTTTGATTTGCTCTAACGCTCCGTCCATCATCCCCTTTGGTATCGCTTTGTTCGCCCTAAGTTGGCAGGGTATGCCCAGACGTGGGTCCCTTGCTCACTTTGCCACTGGATTCAAGATAGCCTGGCTGATGAGGGTTATGAACCCGAAACCGGTCCCAGGATGCTTGTTTCCGGTCCAGGGAAGACATGGCTTGGCAGTTCGGGCTGGACTGTTCCCATGAGGCACAGAGTCAGACTGATTTGCATATGGCCATGTCTGAACTGGGGTGGTGGAGTGAGCTAAAGAATGATGATGGATTAAACCCAGATCAGTTGACTGGGGGTGAGTGTTTGATTTGCTCTAACGCTCCGTCCATCATCCCCTTTGGTATCGCTTTGTTCGCCCTAAGTTGGCAGGGTATGGCCAGACGTGGGTCCCTTGCTCACTTTGCCACTGGATTCAAGATAGCTTGGCTGATGAGGGTTATGAACCCGAAACCGGTCCCAGGATGCTTGTTTCCGGTCCAGGGAAGACATGGCTTGGCAGTTCGGGCTGGACTGTCCCCATGAGGCACAGGTTCAGACTGATTTGCATATGGCCATGTCTGAACTGGGGTGGTGGAGTGAGCTAAAGAATGATGATGGATTAAACCCAGATCAGTTGACTGGGGGTGAGTGTTTGATTTGCTCTAACGCTCCGTCCATCATCCCCTTTGAGTATCGCTTTGTTCGCCCTAAGTTGGCAGGGTATGCCCAGACGTGGGTCACTTGCTCACTTTGCCACTGGATTCAAGATAGCCTGGCTGATGAGGGTTATGAACCAGAAACCGGTCCCAGGATGCTTGTTTCCGGTCCAGGGAAGACATGGCTTGGCAGTTCGGGCTGGACTGTTCCCATGAGGCACAGGGTCAGACTGATTTGCATATGGCCATGTCTGAACTGGGGTGGTGGAGTGAGCTAAAGAATGATGATGGATTAAACCCAGATCAGTTGACTGGGGGTGAGTGTTTGATTTGCTCTAACGCTCCGTCCATCATCCCCTTTGGTATCGCTTTGTTCGCCCTAAGTTGGCAGGGTATGCCCAGACGTGGGTCCCTTGCTCACTTTGCCACTGGATTCAAGATAGCCTGGCTGATGAGGGTTATGAACCCGAAACCGGTCCCAGGATGCTTGTTTCCGGTCCAGGGAAGACATGGCTTGGCAGTTCGGGCTGGACTGTCCCCATGAGGCACAGGGTCAGACTGATTTGCATATGGCCATGTCTGAACTGGGGTGGTGGAGTGAGCTAAAGAATGATGATGGATTAAACCCAGATCAGTTGACTGGGGGTGAGTGTTTGATTTGCTCTAACGCTCCGTCCATCATCCCCTTTGGTATCGCTTTGTTCGCCCTAAGTTGGCAGGGTATGCCCAGACGTGGGTCCCTTGCTCACTTTGCCACTGGATTCAAGATAGCCTGGCTGATGAGGGTTATGAACCCGAAACCGGTCCCAGGATGCTTGTTTCCGGTCCAGGGAAGACATGGCTTGGCAGTTCGGGCTGGATTGTTCCCATGAGGCACAGGGTCAGACTGATTTGCATATGGCCATGTCTGAACTGGGGTGGTGGAGTGAGCTAAAGAATGATGATGGATTAAACCCAGATCAATTGACTGGGGGTGAGTGTTTGATTTGCTCTAACGCTCCGTCCATCATCCCCTTTGGTATCGCTTTGTTCGCCCTAAGTTGGCAGGGTATGCCCAGACGTGGGTCCCTTGCTCACTTTGCCACTGGATTCAAGATAGCCTGGCTGATGAGGGTTATGAACCCGAAACCGGTCCCAGGATGCTTGTTTCCGGTCCAGGGAAGACATGGCTTGGCAGTTCGGGCTGGACTGTTCCCATGAGGCACAGGGTCAGACTGATTTGCATATGGCCATGTCTGAACTGGGGTGGTGGAGTGAGCTAAAGAATGATGATGGATTAAACCCAGATCAGTTGACTGGGGGTGAGTGTTTGATTTGCTCTAACGCTCCGTCCATCATCCCCTTTGGTATTGCTTTGTTTGCCCTAAGTTGGCAGGGTATGCCCAGACGTAGTTCCCTTGCTCACTTTGCCACTGGATTCAAGATAGCCTGGCTGATGAGGGTTATGAACCCGAAACCGGTCCCAGGATGCTTGTTTCCGGTCCAGGGAAGACATGGCTTGGCAGTACGGGCTGGACTGTTCCCATGAGGCACAGGGTCAGACTGATTTGCATATGGCCATGTCTGAACTGGGGTGGTGGATTAAACCCAGATCAGTTGACTGGGGGTGAGTGTTTGATTTGCTCTAATGCTCCGTCCATCATCCCCTTTGGTATCGCTTTGTTCGCCTTAAGTTGGCAGGGTATGCCCAGACGTGGGTCCCTTGCTCACTTTGCCACTGGATTCAAGATAGCCTGGCTGATGAGGGTTATGAACCCGAAACCGGTCCCAGGATGCTTGTTTCCGGTCCAGGGAAGACATGGCTTGGCAGTTCGGGCTGGACTGTTCCCATGAGGCACAGGGTCAGACTGATTTGCATATGGCCATCTCTGAACTGGGGTGGTGGAGTGAGCTAAAGAATGATGATGGATTAAACCCAGATCAGTTGACTGGGGGTGAGTGTTTGATTTGCTCTAACGCTCCGTCCATCATCCCCATTGGTATCGCTTTGTTTGCCCTAAGTTGGCAGGGTATGCCCAGACGTGGGTCCCTTGCTCACTTTGCCACTGGATTCAAGATAGCCTGGCTGATGAGGGTTATGAACCCGAAACCGGTCCCAGGATGCTTGTTTCCGGTCCAGGGAAGACATGGCTTGGCAGTTCGGGCTGGACTGTTCCCATGAGGCACAGGGTCAGACTGATTTGCATATGGCCATGTCTGAACTGGGGTGGTGGAGTGAGCTAAAGAATGATGATGGATTAAACCCAGATCAGTTGACTGGGGGTGAGTGTTTGATTTGCTCTAACGCTCCGTCCATCATCCCCTTTGGTATCGCTTTGTTCGCCCTAAGTTGGCAGGGTATGCCCAGACGTGGGTCCCTTGCTCACTTTGCCACTGGATTCAAGATAGACTGGCTGATGAGGGTTATGAACCCGAAACCGGTCCCAGGATGCTTGTTTCCGGTCCAGGGAAGACATGGCTTGGCAGTTCGGGCTGGACTGTTCCCATGAGGCACAGGGTCAGACTGATTTGCATATGGCCATGTCTGAACTGGGGTGGTGGAGTGAGCTAAAGAATGATGAAGGATTAAACCTAGATCAGTTGACTGGGGGTGAGTGTTTGATTTGCTCTAACGCTCCGTCCATCATCCCCTTTGGTATCGCTTTGTTCGCTCTAAGTTGGCAGGGTATGCCCAGACGTGGGTCCCTTGCTCACTTTGCCACTGGATTCAAGATAGCCTGGCTGATGAGGGTTATGAACCCGAATCCGGTCCCAGGATGCTTGTTTCCGGTCCAGGGAAGACATGGCTTGGCAGTTCGGGCTGGACTGTTCCCATGAGGCACAGGGTCAGACTGATTTGCATATGGCCATGTCTGAACTGGGGTGGTGGAAGTGAGCTAAAGAATGATGATGGATTAAACCCAGATCAGTTGACTGGGGGTGAGTGTTTGATTTGCTCTAACGCTCCGTCCATCATCCCCTTTGGTATCGCTTTGTTCGCCCTAAGTTGGCAGGGTATGCCCAGACGTGGGTCCCTTGCTCACTTTGCCACTGGATTCAAGATAGCCTGGCTGATGAGGGTTATGAACCCGAAACCGGTCCCAGGATGCTTGTTTCCGGTCCAGGGAAGACATGGCTTGGCAGTTCGGGCTGGACTGTTCCCATGAGGCACAGAGTCAGACTGATTTGCATATGGCCATGTCTGAACTGGGGTGGTGGAGTGAGCTAAAGAATGATGATGGATTAAACCTAGATCAGTTGACTGGGGGTGAGTGTTTGATTTGCTCTAACGCTCCGTCCATCATCCCCTTTGGTATCGCTTTGTTCGCCCTAAGTTGGCAGGGTATGCCCAGACGTGGGTCCCTTGCTCACTTTGCCACTGGATTCAAGATAGCCTGGCTGATGAGGGTTATGAACCCGAAACCGGTCCCAGGATGCTTGTTTCCGGTCCAGGGAAGACATGGCTTGGCAGTTCGGGCTGGACTGTTCCCATGAGGCACAGGGTCAGACTGATTTGCATATGGCCATGTCTGAACTGGGGTGGTGGAGTGAGCTAAAGAATGATGATGGATTAAACCCAGATCAGTTGACTGGGGGTGAGTGTTTGATTTGCTCTAACGCTCCGTCCATCATCCCCTTTGGTATCGCTTTGTTCGCCCTAAGTTGGCAGGGTATGCCCAGACGTGGGTCCCTTGCTCACTTTGCCACTGGATTCAAGATAGCCTGGCTGATGAGGGTTATGAACCCGAAACCGGTCCCAGGATGCTTGTTTCCGGTCCAGGGAAGACATGGCTTGGCAGTTCGGGCTGGACTGTTCCCATGAGGCACAGGGTCAGACTGATTTGCATATGGCCATGTCTGAACTGGGGTGGTGGAGTGAGCTAAAGAATGATGATGGATTAAACCCAGATCAGTTGACTGGGGGTGAGTGTTTGATTTGCTCTAACGCTCCGTCCATCATCCCCTTTGGTATCGCTTTGTTCGCCCTAAGTTGGCAGGGTATGCCCAGACGTGGGTCCCTTGCTCACTTTGCCACTGGATTCAAGATAGACTGGCTGATGAGGGTTATGAACCCGAAACCGGTCCCAGGATGCTTGTTTCCGGTCCAGGGAACACATGGCTTGGCAGTTCGGGCTGGACTGTTCCCATGAGGCACAGGGTCAGACTGATTTGCATATGGCCATGTCTGAACTGGGGTGGTGGAGTGAGCTAAAGAATGAAGAAGGATTAAACCTAGATCAGTTGACTGGGGGTGAGTGTTTGATTTGCTCTAACGCTCCGTCCATCATCCCCTTTGGTATCGCTTTGTTCGCTCTAAGTTGGCAGGGTATGCCCAGACGTGGGTCCCTTGCTCACTTTGCCACTGGATTCAAGATAGCCTGGCTGATGAGGGTTATGAACCCGAATCCGGTCCCAGGATGCTTGTTTCCGGTCCAGGGAAGACATGGCTTGGCAGTTCGGGCTGGACTGTTCCCATGAGGCACAGGGTCAGACTGATTTGCATATGGCCATGTCTGAACTGGGGTGGTGGAGTGAGCTAAAGAATGATGATGGATTAAACCCAGATCAGTTGACTGGGGGTGAGTGTTTGATTTGCTCTAACGCTCCGTCCATCATCCCCTTTGGTATTGCTTTGTTCGCCCTAAGTTGGCAGGGTATGCCCAGACGTGGGTCCCTTGGTCACTTTGCCACTGGATTCAAGATAGCCTGGCTGATGAGGGTTATGAACCCGAAACCGGTCCCAGGATGCTTGTTTCCGGTCCAGGGAAGACATGGCTTGGCAGTTCGGGCTGGACTGTTCCCATGAGGCACAGAGTCAGACTGATTTGCATATGGCCATGTCTGAACTGGGGTGGTGGAGTGAGCTAAAGAATGATGATGGATTAAACCTAGATCAGTTGACTGGGGGTGAGTGTTTGATTTGCTCTAACGCTCCGTCCATCATCCCCTTTGGTATCGCTTTGTTCGCCCTAAGTTGGCAGGGTATGCCCAGACGTGGGTCCCTTGCTCACTTTGCCACTGGATTCAAGATAGCCTGGCTGATGAGGGTTATGAACCCGAAACCGGTCCCAGGATGCTTGTTTCCGGTCCAGGGAAGACATGGCTTGGCAGTTCGGGCTGGACTGTTCCCATGAGGCACAGGGTCAGACTGATTTGCATATGGCCATGTCTGAACTGGGGTGGTGGAGTGAGCTAAAGAATGATGATGGATTAAACCCAGATCAGTTGACTGGGGGTGAGTGTTTGATTTGCTCTAACGCTCCATCCATCATCCCCTTTGGTATCGCTTTGTTCGCCCCTAAGTTGGCAGGGTATGCCCAGACGTGGGTCCCTTGCTCACTTTGCCACTGGATTCAAGATAGCCTGGCTGATGAGGGTTATGAACCCGAAACCGGTCCCAGGATGCTTGTTTCCGGTCCAGGGAAGACATGGCTTGGCAGTTCGGGCTGGACTGTTCCCATGAGGCACAGGGTCAGACTGATTTGCATATGGCCATGTCTGAACTGGGGTGGTGGAGTGAGCTAAAGAATGATGATGGATTAAACCCAGATCAGTTGACTGGGGGTGAGTGTTTGATTTGCTCTAACGCTCCGTCCATCATCCCCTTTGGTATCACTTTGTTCGCCCTAAGTTGGCAGGGTATGCCCAGACGTGGGTCCCTTGCTCACTTTGCCACTGGATTCAAGATAGCCTGGCTGATGAGGGTTATGAACCCGAAACCGGTCCCAGGATGCTTGTTTCCGGTCCAGGGAAGACATGGCTTGGCAGTTCGGGCTGGACTGTTCCCATGAGGCACAGAGTCAGACTGATTTGCATATGGCCATGTCTGAACTGGGGTGGTGGAGTGAGCTAAAGAATGATGATGGATTAAACCCAGATCAGTTGACTGGGGGTGAGTGTTTGATTTGCTCTAACGCTCCGTCCATCATCCCCTTTGGTATTGCTTTGTTCGCCCTAAGTTGGCAGGGTATGGCCAGACGTGGGTCCCTTGCTCACTTTGCCACTGGATTCAAGATAGCTTGGCTGATGAGGGTTATGAACCCGAAACCGGTCCCAGGATGCTTGTTTCCGGTCCAGGGAAGACATGGCTTGGCAGTTCGGGCTGGACTGTCCCCATGAGGCACAGGGTCAGACTGATTTGCATATGGCCATGTCTGAACTGGGGTGGTGGAGTAAGCTAAAGAATGATGATGGATTAAACCCAGAACAGTTGACTGGGGGTGAGTGTTTGATTTGCTCTAACGCTCCGTCCATCATCCCCTTTGGTATCGCTTTGTTCGCCCTAAGTTGGCAGGGTATGCCCAGACGTGGGTCCCTTGCTCACTTTGCCACTGGATTCAAGATAGCCTGGCTGATGAGGGTTATGAACCCGAAACCGGTCCCAGGATGCTTGTTTCCGGTCCAGGGAAGACATGGCTTGGCAGTTCGGGCTGGACTGTTCCCATGAGGCACAGGGTCAGACTGATTTGCATATGGCCATGTCTGAACTGGGGTGGTGGAGTGAGCTAAAGAATGATGATGGATTAAACCCAGATCAGTTGACTGGGGGTGAGTGTTTGATTTGCTCTAACGCTCCGTCCATCATCCCCTTTGGTATCGCTTTGTTCGCCCTAAGTTGGCAGGGTATGCCCAGACGTGGGTCCCTTGCTCACTTTGCCACTGGATTCAAGATAGCCTGGCTGATGAGGGTTATGAACCCGAAACCGGTCCCAGGATGCTTGTTTCCGGTCCAGGGAAGACATGGCTTGGCAGTTCGGGCTGGACTGTTCCCATGAGGCACAGGGTCAGACTGATTTGCATATGGCCATGTCTGAACTGGGAGTGGTGGAGTGAGCTAAAGAATGATGATGGATTAAACCCAGATCAGTTGACTGGGGGTGAGTGTTTGATTTGCTCTAACGCTCCGTCCATCATCCCCTTTGGTATCGCTTTGTTCGCCCTAAGTTGGCAGGGTATGCCCAGACGTGGGTCCCTTGCTCACTTTGCCACTGGATTCAAGATAGCCTGGCTGATGAGGGTTATGAACCCGAAACCGGTCCCAGGATGCTTGTTTCCGGTCCAGGGAAGACATGGCTTGGCAGTTCGGGCTGGACTGTTCCCATGAGGCACAGGGTCAGACTGATTTGCATATGGCCATGTCTGAACTGGGGTGGTGGAGTGAGCTAAAGAATGATGATGGATTAAACCCAGATCAGTTGACTGGGGGTGAGTGTTTGATTTGCTCTAACGCTCCGTCCATCATCCCCTTTGGTATCGCTTTGTTCGCCCTAAGTTGGCAGGGTATGCCCAGACGTGGGTCCCTTGCTCACTTTGCCACTGGATTCAAGATAGCCTGGCTGATGAGGGTTATGAACCCGAAACCGGTCCCAGGATGCTTGTTTCTGGTCCAGGGAAGACATGGCTTGGTAGTTCGGGCTGGACTGTTCCCATGAGGCACAGGGTCAGACTGATTTGCATATGTCCATGTCTGAACTGGGGTGGTGGAGTGAGCTAAAGAATGATGATGGATTAAACCCAGATCAGTTGAGTGGGGGTGAGTGTTTGATTTGCTCTAACGCTCTGTCCATCATCCCCTTTGGTATCGCTTTGTTCGCCCTAAGTTGGCAGGGTATGCCCAGACGTGGGTCCCTTGCTCACTTTGCCACTGGATTCAAGATAGCCTGGCTGATGAGGGTTATGAACCCGAAACCGGTCCCAGGATGCTTGTTTCCGGTCCAGGGAAGACATGGCTTGGCAGTTCGGGCTGGACTGTCCCCATGAGGCACAGGGTCAGACTGATTTGCATATGGCCATGTCTGAACTGGGGTGGTGGAGTGAGCTAAAGAATGATGATGGATTAAACCCAGATCAGTTGACTGGGGGTGAGTGTTTGAATTGCTCTAACGCTTCGTCCATCATCCCCTTTGGTATCGCTTTGTTCGCCCTAAGTTGGCAGGGTATGCCCAGACGTGGGTCCCTTGCTCACTTTGCCACTGGATTCAAGATAGCCTGGCTGATGAGGGTTATGAACCCGAAACCGGTCCCAGGATGCTTGTTTCCGGTCCAGGGAAGACCTGGCTTGGCAGTTCGGGCTGGACTGTTCCCATGAGGCACAGGGTCAGACTGATTTGCATATGGCCATGTCTGAACTGGGGTGGTGGAGTGAGCTAAAGAATGATGATGGATTAAACCCAGATCAGTTGACTGGGGGTGAGTGTTTGATTTGCTCTAATGCTCCGTCCATCATCCCCTTTAGGTATCGCTTTGTTCGCCCTAAGTTGGCAGGGTATGCCCAGACGTGGGTCCCTTGCTCACTTTGCCACTGGATTCAAGATAGCCTGGCTGATGAGGGTTATGAACCCGAAACCGGTCCCAGGATGCTTGTTTCCGGTCCAGGGAAGACATGGCTTGGCAGTCCGGGCTGGACTGTTCCGATGAGGCACAGGGTCAGACTGATTTGCATATGGCCATGTCTGAACTGGGGTGGTGGAGTGAGCTAAAGAATGATGATGGATTAAACCCAGATCAGTTGACTGGGGGTGAGTGTTTGATTTGCTCTAACGCTCCGTCCATCATCCCCTTTGGTATCGCTTTGTTCGCCCTAAGTTGGCAGGGTATGGCCAGACGTGGGTCCCTTGCTCACTGTGCCACTGGATTCAAGATAGCCTGGCTGATGAGGGTTATGAACCCGAAACCGGTCCCAGGATGCTTGTTTCTGGTCCAGGGAAGACATGGCTTGGCAGTTCGGGCTGGACTGTTCCCATGAGGCACAGGGTCAGACTGATTTGCATATGGCCATGTCTGAACTGGGGTGGTGGAGTGAGCTAAAGAATGATGATGGATTAAACCCAGATCAGTTGACTGGGGGTGAGTGTTTGATTTGCTCTAACGCTCCGTCCATCATCCCCTTTGGTATCGCTTTGTTCACCCTAAGTTGGCAGGGTATGCCCAGAGGTGGGTCCCTTGCTCACTTTGCCACTGGATTCAAGATAGCCTGGCTGATGAGGGTTATGAACCCGAAACCGGTCCCAGGATGCTTGTTTCCGGTCCAGGGAAGACATGGCTTGGCAGTTCGGGCTGGACTGTTCCCATGAGGCACAGGGTCAGACTGATTTGCATATGGCCATGTCTGAACTGGGGTGGTGAAGTGAGCTAAAGAATGATGATGGATTAAACCCAGATCAGTTGACTGGGGGTGAGTGTTTGATTTGCTCTAACGCTCCGTCCATCATCCCCTTTGGTATCGCTTTGTTCACCCTAAGTTGGCAGGGTATGCCCAGAGGTGGGTCCCTTGCTCACTTTGCCACTGGATTCAAGATAGCCTGGCTGATGAGGGTTATGAACCCGAAACCGGTCCCAGGATGCTTGTTTCCGGTCCAGGGAAGACATGGCTTGGCAGTCCGGGCTGGACTGTTCCCATGAGGCACAGGGTCAGACTGGTTTGCATATGGCCATGTCTGAACTGGGGTGGTGGAGTGAGCTAAAGAATGATGATGGATTAAACCCAGATCAGTTTACTGGGGGTGAGTGTTTGATTTGCTCTAACGCTCCGTCCATCATCCCCTTTGGTACCTTGAATACCAGCATGTTTGACACGGTCGAGCAGAATAGTATGGTCGACCGTGTCAAAGGTGGCAGAGAGGTCCAATAATACCAGTGCCTGAGGAGAGCTTCTGTTGCGTTGTCCCGGAGAGTATCCAGGACAGCAAGGATTACAGTTTCAGTGGAATGAGCCGGCCGAAACCCTGCCTGATGAGGGTCCAGGTATTTAGATTCCTCCAAGAAGTTAGATAAACATTTAGCTACATGGGCTTCCAGTACCTTCGCCAGGAATGGAAGCAAAGAGATCGGGCGGTAGTTAGACAAAAGCGCGGGATCCGCTCCAGATTTTTTAGGAGGGGTACCACTATAGCTTTCTTGAAGGCCATAGGGACTTGGCCAGATGAAAGTGACTCGTTCAGGAGGGCGAGTGCAGGGCCCGGGTAGACTGCAAGGCAGTCCTTAAGTATATGTGGTGGGCAGCAGTCAGAAGGGGCACCTGATTTGACTTTTACGAGGAGATCCTGGAAGGTCTCAGTTCTGATAGAAGGGAAACAGCTAATACTACGGTTGTTACTGTGCAAGACAGAAGGGTTCAGGGTGGAAGAGTGCTTAGGAATACTAGCTTTGATAGTAATAATTTTTTCAATGAAATAGTCATTTAAAGAATTGCACAATGTTTGGGAGGGTGTAGCCTTCAAAAGGATTCTCTCAGGATTGGCTAATTCATTAATTATGGGAACAATTTCTTTAGAGCTATTTTTGGACTTCAGGATACGCGCAGAAAAATGAGCGGCTTTGGCCGTAGGATGCTCTTCTTGTATTCCTTCCGTGCTATGGTGTAAAGGAATTTTTGTCGTGGGAATACTTCAGTCGCCACTGCCTCTCTAGTTGGCGCAAAGCCAATTTCTGGATTTTAAGTTCAGTGGAGAACCATCGCTGTGCGTCTGCGCGACGGGCTAATTTGACTTTTAAGGGGTGCGTGCTTGTTACTGGCATTAAATAGCCACTCGGATATGTTCATTTCCGTGGCATTGATGTCAGTGCCAGGGGATGGGGCTGTGTTGGATAACGTGTCAAGGAAATCTTTTTATTGACATTGTTCCATTTTCTAGCAAAGCTGCCTTCGGCCGTACTAATTTTCTCGCTGGCCGGAAGAAGAAGTGTAAATTTTATTAAATGGTGATCAGACCAAATGCAAGGGACAATTGTTGGGGTAGAAGTGGTCAGACCAATAGTCCAGACTTGGTCAAGGATATGCCCTTTCAAATGAGTAGGGGATGGGACTTGTTGGGTAAAGTTTAAATTTGTAAGGAGATCAGACATCTCAGCTGATTGTACCCCTTCCTGAGGGTCATTGTACCAGTAGTTAAAATCGCCTATGAGAAGGACCTTGGTATGCTCAATCACGAGTTTAGCCATCTGTTCACTGAGTGAGAGGGGAAAAAAAGGCATCTGATGAGGTGGCCTGTAGATTAATACGCAGACGAGAGGGGTCGTTGACAGATTCAAGATGTATTACTATGTTCTCTGTCTCCTTGAGAGCAAGGCATGTCAAGGAGCAGAACTTGAAGTCAGTATGAATGATGGCTGCGACCCCCCCTTGGTTTACCAGGCAGGCGGTTAGCATGAATGATATAATAATCGGGGGTAGTGCTGCCAACATATCAGGGGCAGAGTCGACGGTGAGCCAGGTTTCAGTCAGCAATAGAATATCAGGTTTATCAGTGGTCAATAGGAGGAATATGTCCAACTGATGTCTGACAAGAGAGCGGGTGTTAAGGTAATAGATCGATAAGGGCCTAGCTCCGAGTTTAGCCTGGCTATGTGAAATGTGCTTGGGGGTGGTGGAAATCTGTATTTCTGGAAACGTGCTCCGTATAATAAAGATTCCATGTTTAG